>BMAO01020822.1:0-165779 GCA_019973975.1 Trichonephila clavata | reverse complement strand
GGCCTGGTTCGCATGAAAGCCTTGCATGTAAGCGTTAATATTCATGGGTATTCGTGCATTCAGATATTATATACTTGCCTCCGATATTGATTTTATGTATGCTGATTGTCTAAAATGATGTTTACTTATTGACAAGCCTTAGGATTTATATTGTAAGTTTTATATGTGTGCATATGATGTAAAATGATTTAATTATAAATTTCAAAATATTTTGTATTCCTATCAAATATAGTTTTTTCAAACTTATTTTTTTTCTCGTATTGCTTCAATGGGTTCAATTCTTGACGATCACATGATAAAGACAAACACGTGTTCTCCATTAAATTCAAAATAGACTTTAAACTAATTGTACTTGTTTCTATCTGTAAAACTTAATATTTACTAGACTGAAAATGAGATATATATACTTAGATAAAATTTCAAATTATATAATTATTTAAGATGTTTAAATGTTATGAAAAAAATTTCTTCAAAGTAATTTTTTAAAATAAAAGAAACATTATATTTTTTGCATATATTTTAAAATGAAATTCATTTTGTTTACATATATACTTTTTAAGAGCAAGGTTCTGCAAAGAGAGCAAACGTTGGGAACACCAAAGCGCTTGAACTATTTAGAAACACAATACAGCTTTATCGTGTGACTATGACGTCACATGAGTTTTTAAACTGATTGGCTAGAATCACGCGGTTATCTTTATCATGTGACTATGACGTCATATGAATTTAGCCCATTAAGCTGGGCCATCAATTATATCTCTTGGTAATTTCTTACTCTAAACCCATCTTAAAATTGACTATACTGTATTGTTTTCTTTATAAGTTGCCCAAATGAGCACTTTTTTTCTTACTTGTAACAGGCAAATTAATCCAAATTAAGCTGTATTCCATGTCACTCGAAAATGAACTAATACCATGATTTTTGGTCAAATTTTAAAATGTAAAGATGAGATATGAATCTTTTTCTCTTAGTATGAATCCATTACTTCAATAAATATCTTCATTTTAGCAAGAAAAACGTCTTAATTTTTTTTGTACTCGTTATCTATATATGATTCGTTATCTTTATTGAATTCTTTTGTTTTGTTCTTCATTGGGTTTTAAGAGGAGAAATACTCTACATAGAACGTAATTAATGTTACACAGGAATATGTTATTAAAATAATGAGGTGTATGATGCTTTTTCACTCGTTTGATAAAAAAAAAAGTTTTAGAACCTATTTTTAACTTTAAGAAAATGTTTTCATTTTTTCTTCAAAGAAAAGGACAATTTTTCATTCTGTCTTTCTCTCTATAGACGCTGTTATTAGTCAGAGTATATTATGGATGATATTTGTAATATTAATACTAATCTAGAGAATGCGGTAATGTATTAGTAAGGTTACGTGAACTTTACTAAAGTCTTTATTTAAAACTATTCCCATGAAGTAGTTTGATATTTTAGGCAGTAAGCGAATATAATGAAAGAATAGAAAGATCAAATAATTAAACTAGTTGCGGTGATCTTAAATCAGATTGTGATTCTTTGTCGTCAATACTATGAACGTATTTCCTGCAAGCTCATTAAAAGAGCAATACACAACTACGCTGAATTTATATTTGAACTGTTTATACAGATTTTAAATCTCATGCTTGTCGAAACTGATTACGACATTTTGCATATTGTGCACGCGTCTTTAATTATATACAAATGACATGTATACACCTGTCTCATGTTATTTTAATTTAATACAAATCTGAGTTAGAGATTCCAAATGATAACCTTTTTAATTCCTTTGAATGTATTTATGCTAAAGCAGGGTGTTTATAATTTACATTAATCATTGTTTATCAAAGATCAGAAAATACCTTTCCTTTTAATTTAATAATAATAATTAATATTCCTATCCTCCCCCCCCCCATATATAATTTGGGAGATTTCTTAAAGTGTTAAATATTATACGAGAAGTTTTGTGGCGGTACTATTCGCGTCTTTTCACTAATCCTCTTGAGGAAATACTTCTTTAACTGTAGTTTGAGTTTAAAACCGCATTCGGTAGAGATAGCTTCATTTATCACCCATCCTGTATTGTGGTTAGCGACACCGACTGCCGTGCCTTAAGGCCTGGCTCCAAATCCCGGAGAAGGCATGACTGTTTGTAAATGTATGGTCCCCCTTTGCAGCAGAGGGGTATATATAGCCGTCGAGAAATAAGTCCTCTCGTGAGTTTGGTGGAAAGGAAAGACAGATGAGAGGCCCCTGACCACCTTCAAGGTGCCCTTCCTCAAATTTGGAGTGGATCCGAGCCAAAAAGTGCTGTCAGCTGTATTGAGGTGCTCAAGGCTACGGCTGATGACATGCGTGCATCTAGCCTCTTACCATGATGAATTTCGTGGGCCTGGACCTGACGCATTTAACCCTAGCTATGTGAGTGTTAGATTTAGTCATTGCACTGTTATTAAAGTGAAATTAGCGAAGTTCCTTTCGGATGCCTTGGAAAAGGAGAAGTTTTAGGCTGGAATATAGTTTACCCAGGAGAGATCTGACTAGTGCTCTTCTATCATATCACACACTAAGATGAGTGTTTAATTATTTGTCATACAAATTTAAGGTAGTTAACTAATTTGATTGCTTTATCGGTTTATAATCGTGATTTGATAGTAAATTGATTGAACTAAATAAAAGTGATTATTTTTATAACAATATCTGTTGATTCGGTGTCCCAAACTTCACCTGAGATCTTAGAGTTCCGACAGTTTGTTAAACTGTACGTAAAAAAGCGATGTAAACTCCACTGGATTCTAGATTTGAGTTAGTTTCATCTTAATTTGATATTAGATTTAAAACATAATACAAGTAAAGCAAAATTAAATTAAATTTTTAAATAAAGAGTGCAGCAATATTATACATTTTAGTTTACTCATTTTCTTGGAGAGCTATATAAATTTTAGATTGTTAGCGTGGATTTTGTAGATTATGTTATGAAGCATGAACAACATAAATTATTTTTCCCCAATTTACTCCGAATTTTTTTAAACATTTTTTAAAAATATGTCTGCTTAATTTTTTTTAAGAAAATACTATCATTCTAGTATTTTTAATGCTTAAGATAAGATAGTATAAGAAGACGGTTGCATAAAATCCCGTTAAACGTTCTGTATATTTTACCAATAGAACAGATTCCCGGGGAATGAATCATGAATTATATATTACAGTGGGTCACACCAATCCGGGCAATATTCGAGAAAAGCAATCTAAATAAACCTGACAACAATGCATTTTTTCCCTCTCTTTTCCCTTTTGACTGATTATAGAAAGGAGGTGATAAATAATTCATGTGTCAAGCTGCAGAGCAATCTCGAAACAATGTAGAAATATTTAGATATTTCTATCAGAAAACGTACACAGTACTACTAGCAGGCTATATCTTTCACACACATTTGTTACCTTCAGTCGAACAGCGTAGAAAATGAAATCCCTCAGCCTGTCTTGGTAGTTGTGTAGAAAAAAATAGTAAGAAAAATTGTATGGTAAATTACTTTCTGTTGTTGAAAGCAATTCCATGTATTTTCTTTTAGATTGATGGGTTTGATCTCTTTTCTCTGTATCGAAAATTCAAAAATGTATCGATTTTAAATATTCAACGAATAAGATATTGCGGAATAAATTGATTGTTATTATCGATATAGTATTTCTGAAATCAGAGAAGAAATATTTTGATAGTTTCCCGTCAAACCAGATTGTTTTATTATATAGAGTGTATGTTACACGTATATATATATATATAAACGCAAATTCCACTGTGACTTTTTTATTGTGTAATACTTATATCTTACTTAATGTATCTGTCTACGTTCGGTGACAAGTTTTCTTAAATGCCATGCGATTAATTTTATATTATTTTTTGGTGTTTATGACTTAAACTAATGAAAAACACCAACCAGGACATTATATGACAGTTTAAATTTATTAAATTAGATATTTTAGGTAAAATTTGATGAAAATTATACTGAAATTCACAAATACATATATTTTAAATATTTTTACACAACATATTTAACACAGTTGTAAAGGCAATAAACTCTCTCTCTCTCTCTCTCTAAAATCTAAAATATGATTACAATTACCAAAAAGTTATGGCTAATTGCCCATTTTCTTATAGAAAATTTTATAAAATGCGTGGTGTTCCAAACAAAATAAACTGCTAAAAATAAAATTTTAAAAAACTATATTGATGTTGGGGCTAAATCTTAGTTCATTACTTTAAACAACATTATACAAAATACGAAAAAAATATGTTCATAAAATTTTGCGCGATCAGGTTTTATTAAATTAAAAAGACAAAAGATTTATTAAATTATTAGCTGTACCCTGCCACGCGTTGCTGTGGCTCAGTCTGGTTAAAAAGAAAGCACATGTTTTCAGTATGTTTAAACATTTGCATTGGAGGTATGATTTTTTTATAAAAAAAAATGTGTAAATATATATACACAAAATTTTTCTTAACCAATATCATTTGTAATTTGTTAACCAAATACTTGAAGTTAATAATATCTGAAATTAGAGGGAACAGATTTTGGTAATTTTCTGTCAGATTAGATTGCTTTATTATATGGACTGCTGCGATGCACAAATTACACCTTGACCTTTTTCTATTTTATGCATCTTATAATGAATTTATGACAATATTATGTTGAAGTCGTTAATAACTACTTTTATTCGTAACAAAAATGGACGTAGTAATATTGATCATCATCGTTAGTAATAATGTTCATGTTATCAAGCCTTTTGCTTTAGGTGGGGCTTTTATTATCCTGAATATTCAATTTATAGATTGCACATATAAAATACTGTTTTGTGAATACTTTTTCTTGAGGAAGAATGTGAAATATATACATATTCAGGAAATGCCACAAATGCTTTCTCTCCTCTGATTTATAGCGTCTGATTCCTAATTAGTTGTGACACTTAAATAACATTTAGAGTTTTAATTATCCAGCTGTGCCGAGATTTCAATTTTAATTATTCTGTGCATTTATCTTAAACTAATGGTATTTAAAAAAGCAATAACAAAGATCTCAACTTATATTAATTGGCTAGGAAAATTTTTTTTTTGCTTAAAGTATTGTAATTATACCTTCAGGGTACTGGCTTCCTTCTTGTATTTAATTTCCTATTATGAATAAATTGCGTTCTAGTATAATTTATGCTGCAAGTAGCCACGGTAACCGAGGTGTCATGGTCATGAATTCGAGGCCGGTGTTGTCCAATCTCAAGCTGGAGACCTAGAGATACTAGAGACCGAAAGGGGCTGATGCACATTAAATATGTTGAGGTTCTGAGCCCCCCTGTTGGTGTGGTATAGAAGCTTAGTAAAGGGTGCCAGTTTAAATTGCAGCGAACATTATAGCCACAGAAGACCAGTTTATTTCGTCAGGTACAAAAAGGCCAATTGTGACTGCCTCGTATTGTTGCATGTAGAAAAGGTGCGAGAGATAGGGGAACCGGTTTAATGATAAGAATGGGATGAGATAGGAAAGATGTATAGAAAATGGTAGTATCTAGTGGTAGAATAAAACTTAACTATATAAGGGTTGCACACAAGTGAAAGGTGAACATAAGCGACTGCGTCAGAATGAGTGCAGCTATAGCAGAGCCACCAAACAGGGACACGCAGGAAGGTAGGCAGTGTACACCGCATAAGAAGTTTAACAGTGAAACTTGTTAGTGGTAGATGAAATTAATCTAAAGTAAAGTCGTACCATATAAGGATGCGTCCATATAAGAACAACGTGCGGTAGAAGGGTTTCTGATTGCAAGAGGTGAGTTTAAAACGGCATCTATCGACGAACAATGACAGTCTATGGAGCGCGCTGTTTAGGTCGAACGTCTTGGAACAGATTGTGTAATAGTTTCCGAGAAGAGCAGAAAAAGGTATCTGATCTTCATCACAATGTCTGCCCACATGTCTCCCGTGAAATTAAGGCAACTTTATAAAAATCCGTTGGAAAATGTTTGAACACTCACTGTACAGTCCTTATTTGTGTCACTCTGTGACTTCTAAGACTCTAGGCCTCTTAAGACATTATTACGTTTCTATTTGAACGATGAAGTGAAGGAAAATGGACAGGACTTCCTCAAGAATCAACCCCGTTTTTTCTAGGGTGAAGACATAGACCTGCTGCCAAAACGATGAGACCTGTGTTACAATCCCCAGAGCAATTTCTTTCGATTTTCTATAAAATCATTCTGTTTATTGAACTTGTCCTTTTTTTCATTTGGGCAACCCTTATATTTATCCCTAGCTTAACCATTTTCATTCCAAGTACTTCACAAGGTGTCGTTCTCGTCAATTGACTATGGTGTATCCTGTAAAATATGTGAACGGTAAAATTTTCGTTCAATAAATGAATGCTGGGTGGTTGTTTCTCAGGGGACGGTTTGTCGATCTAAACCTAAACCCTTTTGGGCGAGCTCGGTTTTCTGGAAGCATTCCACCAATAACCTTCGAGTTGCTTAAGAGAGCAATGTAAATTAGAAATCATGTTGGTCAAATCAAATCAATTGATACTTCAGAATTCAAAAATTCAGTGTCACTTTTTTAATGCATTGTTGAACAAAAACGAGAATCTCTTTGTTTTTTAATAAAATTGTTAGACATCAATTCGGCATTGAAAATATGAGTGTGAAATTTTTTAATTTCGAAAAAAAAAAAAGTGTCGATCTATACAATAACAGCTCTTCAACAATTCCTTAAAATTATAAATGTTAATTAAAGCATATGGATTTAATTGAACCATTACGGGTCTTATTATAAATGGAAACGCATTATACAGTAATTAAATTTTTTGATCGTTTATGTCAACGAAAACATACTTATATAACGCTATAGATTTCTTGTCGCAAAATATTCATATGATTAAAAACCTTATTTAAGAAAATTACTTAATCTCTCCAAATTAATAAGAAACCGCTTAACCGTGTTTAATATAAAGACATCTTAGTACTAAAAATAAAGTATTTTTAGTTGCAAGCTTGTACTACTTATTGAAAACCAATTCAATGTTTTTTAAACTAATCTGCAAATGGAATACGTCTTGATATCTATTTCACCACTTTGTTTCATTAAACACATACAATCCGTTCGAGTTAGTTTACAGTCTTTTGTAATCCGGTACAACTCTCGAGTTAATGGAAATTTATCCGACTGAAAGTGCTTTTGCATTCAATAGTTTTTCGTAATCATTTTTTTTTCAAGTTCTTTTCCTTGCAGTCAGTTCTGTTTTCTCGTAAATAAACTCAAAGGCTCGAATGGTGAACTTCTTTTTCTTTGACAAGTTGCACAGGTGTTCTTCGAAATCCGATACATTTCAATTAAAGTTGCTTAAATCGGAAAGGAGAGAGCAAAAACGTTTTAACCGAATTCGATTCTAATTTCCCTGT
The DNA here is from genome assembly GCA_019973975.1 of Trichonephila clavata. NCBI lineage: Eukaryota > Metazoa > Arthropoda > Arachnida > Araneae > Nephilidae > Trichonephila > Trichonephila clavata. Next base: position 158,356 of record BMAO01020822.1, on the reverse strand, counting down.
TAATTGAAAACTGTTTTATTGATTTGGAATAATCGATTATTTTTAACCATTACAATTTTTTTCCACAATGAAAAGAGTTCGATTATTTCTTTGACAGGTTCTTATTGAATGTTGTAAGCTTTAAAATGTATAACTTAGGTTTATTTTAATAGGAATTTAATTGATTTGACTTGGATACGAAGAAATGAAGTATTTACAGTTTTATTTCTTTTTACTCGAGACTATTGATTGGGTAATTACTAATTATAAATATAAAAGCAGAAAGTTTTTTTTAGTGTATGGGAAACTTATTATTTTGAAACGCCTTTAATTTATTTATACAGAATTTATTGATTAAATTGTGAAGTATTCTGTATCAGAATTTTTAACCCTTTATACTGCCATTTTTTCAAGTTATGTTGTATTAAAATACTTTTGGAATTTATAGATTTTTTTTTGTAAAAAAAAATTAGTTTAGCTTATTACTTAAAATTAATTTGATTTTTAAGATAATTTTTTTTGGTAGGAAATATGTTCCCCACAGTTTACTGGGAGCTTTTTAAAGGTGGTCATCTTATGTTTTGCATTCCCTTTTATTTTGTTTTACATGATGTTTATAAAAAAATAATTTGTAAATTCTAGAATATAGAGAAGAAATTATACAAGAGGTGATCAAATGAAAAGGTACGAAACGACATAAAAATGAAACAGTTAAATATTTGCATATTCCGCCAAGGGAGAATGTAGCGAGACATCTCGGGATGCCATTGGAGACTCTGACTGGGATCGGATCATGCGCGGGTGCCCGCATGCGCAGGAGAGAGCAAAGGCTCTTATAAAAAGCGGCGTCCAAATGATGCGAGCACAGAAAAAGCATTAACTCCGATGTGTACTGTGAGACACTCCGACGCCTACGCAGGTCCATCAAGAACAAAAGACCGGGGCTGCTCACGGAGGGTGTGGTTCTGCTCCATGATAACGCGCGTCCACACGTCTCCAGAGTCACACAAATGGAACTGGACAAGTTCCAATGAGAGACGTTGGACCATCCGTCCTACAGTCCGGACATGTCACCCTGCGATTTCCATGTGTTTGGTCCACTGAAGAAACACCTGAAAGGAAAGCGCTTCAACTCGGACGACGTACTCAAGGACACTGTGAAGGACTGGGTCTCGTCACAGCCACAGGAATTCTGGGAACAAGGAATCCTGCGGCTGGTTCATCAGTGGGATCGTTGTGCTCAGGCCTATGGTGTATATTTTGAATAAAGTCTATATTTGTACCCACCGTGTCATTTCGTACCTTTTCATTTCATCACCCCTTGTAAATTAAATGAATTTTATATTAAAAAATTTATGAATTTATGTATATTATTTTGCATGAAATTTCAAAAATACTGGGACATTGCAAGCTCTACAAACGCATCTTTTTCTCATGTGCTTTAGTAGAGCACAAACGACAACATCTATGTATATATTTTCTTGTCAAGCTGGCATATGATTAATCTTACGTCATCTGAAGCAGTTTTTTTTTTTTTTTTTCTGCTCAGAAAATTTACAGGTCGGCCTTTGCGTCTACGACTTTAAAATCCAGATATCAGTTGTCGTGGTAGCGAAAATGCTAGCAGAACAAATTATTGGTGGGAAAATGGCATCCTCTCTATGTGGACATTTAAAAACTAATTAAATTATTGGTTAGCATACTTACCAAGGCCTTATGAAGAGTTAAATGATAGATTTGTCAAATTTTCTCAATCACTTAAGATTTGTCTTGAAATTTGCATCAATAGAACACGAACACATATATCTATTACTTTAGTATTGTGTCTTTAAGATATTTTTGTAGCGAACATAAGTTTACGTTAATGTGAAGGGCAACTGAATTAAAAGTTATCTCTAAAAATAAACAATCTTTATTCCACTTAATTTCAAATATAATATGGTTGCAAATAGCTAATGGGAACGAATGAGCCTTTACTAATAGCAATAATAAAATGTACTCATCGTTCGTATATGATATAGTATCAACTCTGGACACTAATAATAAGACTCCAAATCCTATGCTAAGGTATGTCAAATATAAAATTCTCTCTAATATAATTCAAACTAATACATCTTACTCTGCTATCTTCTTCCTCTAACTCGATTATCTTAACTTTGAATAGCAGCTTTCAATTAATCACGGTTCTTTTACAGTAAGAGGTTCTCATATCAAATAATCCATTTAAAGTATTTAGTCTTAATAGAAGAGAGGACCCGCGAAAAGAACCGGTTACAACTTTACCTTTTTAGAATTAAAATAGAATTTGTATTATTAGCTACAATCTTCTCTTGAACATTTTTATTAGTCTAAAAGTTAAAAAAAGCAACTAAAAGTTTTAAAAAAAGCAGTGCAATATCAATGAGGAATGTTTCAAATACGATTCTTACTGGATATTTGGGGTAAATGTTTAAACATTTGAGTGTGTGTATTTAAAATATACTTAGGAAATTAGCATTATCTTTGCGGCATTTATAATCTAGTTATTGAGAGACTTTATACGTAATTAGAGATAGTTGTTAGGTCAGAAAAATCATCTGTATATTGTGTGTTCAAGTACGGATAGTGGTCACGGTAGCCTAGCGGTTATTGGTCATAAGTTCGACCCTAGTGTCACTAAAGACCTACCGTGTACAGAGGTCCTGATATACGTTAAATCTGTCGAGGTCCAAAGTCCTCCTATTGGCATAGTATGGAAGTTCGGAGAAGGATACAAGCTCAGGTGTCGTCCTCGTGACTTGACCATGGTTCAAAATATGAGGTCGAAAATTACTCAATCACTCAGTCAAGATAGGTGTTTGGGCCTTCCTGTACGATTGGATTTCAAAGTGTCTCTAACGCTACACTGAATTCAACCCTCACACGAAGTTAACTAGTCCATCCAGTCCAAATATATTCTTTTGATTTTATTGATTATCGGAAACAAAAAACGTTAATAAATAAATTATTTAATTAATAATTATCATTAATTAATAAAATAAATTATAATTTTTGCGTACTCTATACATAAGATTATAATCAATCAAAAAATCAAGGCCAATGGGACTTGAGTCCGGATTTCTCCCCTCCCCTACCTTGTGTGAGCCACTGAGTCCAGCCAACAAGTTTTGACAAATTTTAAATATTTATATTAACAAGTTTTTATTTCTGAGCTTCAATTAGCATTTAAAAAATAATAATTTAAAGTATTATTATATTGTTCCACCAAAAAAAAAAAAAAATTTTAATGTTCTTTAAAAACACATTTAAAAGAAAGATTTAATATTTTATAGCTTGATTTTCATTGTATTCTTTGAAAACATGTAACGTATATTAATACGAAGCTTAGCTTTTCCGATCCAACGCCCTATATTAAAGAAAAAGAAGCTCTCTTAGATTGGCGACGGGCTTTGAGGAATCCTCAAAAACACCAGAAAGAACAAAGGGAATAAATGTATATATCCGTAGTTAACTGAGAAAAGATGATCCCCGTAAGGCCTTATCGCTTATTTTGTGACAATCAACTTCCATCACCACTGTCCCCTCCCTACCCTCCTAGGGAATTTTTTCCCCTCTCTCGCTTTTATCATCCATGTCTTTGTGACATTTCTATCAAGAAGTTATAGATGCATTCATCCGATATTATCCGACATATTTGGCCATGCCAATATCTCGGTGAAATGGCGCGTGTGTGTGTAATGTTTAGTCTCATTCATCAACTTCTTCAATGGGAGTTATCTTGTTTGTTTGATGTATATGTGAGGAAGGGGGGTTAGTTTTTGGGTTCGACACCTTTACTTTTCTAATGTATTTGAGCTGATTTTAAATAATATTTAATAAAATAGTTTTATTATAAAAGATGAACTAATACAATATTTCCCAAAGGTTTTTCAACATTAATTACAGAAATAAGCTTTGAGATGTGTTCTCCATGATAGCCTTGTGGTTATGGTCGAGAGTTCCAGCCTTGGGCCACTGAAGACTCTGTGTGTAGAGGGGGCGACTTTCGTTAAATCTGTCGAGGCTCAATGTTCTCCTGTTGGTGGGGTAGTAAGGAGAGGGAGGGTGCCAGCTCAGGTGTAGTTCCCGTCGCTTGACCAATTATGAGGTCCATCTCTAATAGCTGTTATGTTGCTTAATTGCATGATGTAGTTCTCTGTGTTCCAATAAGAATTACAGAATTGATTATTTTAATGTAGTTTGTATAATTCGCTTTTATTTTATTAATTATGTATATAAATGTTGGCTCTCTTTTTCGAATATTTTCTTCTACTTCTGTCTTTTTAATATTTCAACACAATTTTCGTGTAAATTCCCATTTTTATTTGCGAATATTTGTGATTTGTCTCTTTCCTAATTAAAAGTCAAAAGTTGTAACTGATCTAGATTATATGCGCTATTTTTTTAAACTCATTCTGAGAAAATGTCTTTATTTTATTGTTGTAGAACAGGGATGGGCATTAAGTCGATCGTGATCGACCAGCGAACCGCTAAGATATTTTGGGTGACCGCCTTTACTAAAACCTAAGACATTCATACTAAAACAAACATATTTATGGATCACCGATGCAAGCTAGATTGAAGAATCAGCTTTTCACAATCGATGTGACTGTAATTACTTGGGTAAAAAATTCGATAAATGTATAGAAGACACATGCACCTACATTGGAAGAGAATGATGAAGCTTAACACTTTCACTGTTGCTGTAGGGAAAAAAACAAGCACTGCGATGCTTGCCATATAAATGAATTTTTGCCCACACGCCAACTGAAGGGGAGAACAAATATTGAGGATCAGCTCCTCCCGTGATAGCATGGGATTGTGGCTATTGAGGTATCATCTTACACCCTGGGCTCCCACGGGATTGGATCTTCGTGTTGATGTCATGTCTCGGGATGGTGCAGGACTCGGCATTGATTTGTCGCAGGTCGTCGGTTTCAGATACATCGGTCCACGTATGTTCTCTTCTCGCTGCATTCAAAACGTCTCCGTTCCACGGTCTAATAGTAATCTATTATATTTTAAAAGACGGGTTCAATGTTGAAAAAGTGTAATTATTTCGTAGCTATGAATTTAAGATTTTGAATGGAAAATATAGAGACATAGTTAAAAATAAATATTAAATGCTTCTTTTTTCTTACTGTAACTTCAAATAACAAGGAATTTCAACTAATGTGGAGAGATAAATGTTCAACAAACATTGTGAATTTCATCAACTTGAATTCAAATTTCTTTTCTTTTTACAAAATAAAAAATAATAAAAAACTTGAAACTGTTAAAAATATTTTTAGAAAAATTTTACTTAGAAAAACATTTAGTAGTAATTTGAAGTATGTTATTCAAATTTAGACACTTCATTTATGATTCTGTACTATGGGAAAGAAATTAGACAATAAACCTCACGCATGAATCCTAATCCATTAGAAAAATGTAGTATATTAAAAGTAAATGACTACAGTATTCAAGGGGGAAAAAAATGCTTCTAAATGTAATGATCCAATTAATAGATTGGATATATGTGTTCATCGATGAAAGTAAATTTAGACATTAACTTACAGAAAAGCAATGATATGTTTATGGTGATATTACTTAGTTGGGAATGTTGTATATTGTGAACATGATGCATAGAGAATAAAAAGAGCGCATCGTCGGGAAGAACATCTTGTAAGATGCTTTGAGCATCTGAATCGATCTTCGTGTCTGTGGCAGATGTCGTAATCAATTCAATGGAATATGTTGTACCAGAATCTCCAAATGATCATTCGGGAAATACCTAATTTTTGCTCTTGTATTCGATGGATCTGCGGAAGACATAGTTAGATTAAATGCACACTGTGTTTGACGTGCATCATTTGTGTGCTTTGTGAAAAATTGAATGAACAAACTAACTCGTGTTAAATCCCCAATATGTCACTAAATTTATAGGTTGTAAAGCTCCTATTTTGTTAAACAAATTATATACATATACAGGTACATGTATATATACTAGGAAAATATCAGTGGTGGAAAAAGAATTCAATGCTCTAAAAAAATATGCTGAACGCACAGTGGTGCACCCAAGGAGAGGTCCCCGGATCTTAATTTCTTCTTAAAGTTGTATATTCTTCTCGACTTATATCGATGCGGTTTACGATAATTGGCTCTTACAGATTTGATTTTTTTTATGCATACTTTTTTTACTGCATGCGAAATTGCATTTGTTTGTTTTTTTACGTTTCGTAAAATGATAATCTTTGGTTTTGCGTAAATATTGAACCAGCCATGTATGTTGTTTTCCCTGCATTGATACATTACTTGCGGGAAAATTAAGTCTAACAGGGAAAATTCACTTCCGAGCATGAACTTGAAAAATAAGATTATAGAAACCTCAAAAGATGTGACCAAGGTTGCTTGATTGGTAACTTTGTCGCCTTGGCGAAAATTTTAGCTAAAAATTACATCGCCACGGAACAATCGAAAAGTATCTGGGATTGACTCTTCTGAAAATTTCAATGAGATTATATATGGGACCTTTGAAACACAGGTCAAGTCAGTCGAGATAAAATCTACTTCTGCGCCGTCTGCAATATGTCAGTGATACTTGATCTGTCTGAGCTCATGCTAGTGGAACTGTTCTAACAAGAGGAGAGTACGGCTAAGAAAATTCATTTGGGGGCGAGACTTTGTGTAATAGTAGTACCCCTGTAGGGTGCTCAACCATCAATGTAATATTGCCGAGGGTCAGTCAATTCGGAGAAAATAGCCTTCGAAATTCATGCTTAGCTTTTATACCATTAAGTTTTAATTATCTCCAGCGACGCAATGGCATGGGTGTGGCGTACCTGCTTTCTACGCGGGCGGATAGGATCCGAGTCGCGCGGTCGACTTGATGTTTCTTTTTTCCCCCAATTCATTTAATTATTTTTACAGTGAAATAAATTATTTAAAAAGGCGATTAAATGCTATTTTATTTTATTATTTTATACTGTAAAAAGTAAAATTATTACTGTAATTATATAAATATTTGTTATATATTATAAATATATCATAATATTATTAATAAATAATATTTATTATAAAGATATATTTAAATAAATTCCTCTGATTCTCAGTGGCTCAACAGCCCATGAGAGCCAAGGCCTACTGTGCCCATCTCAGTATGCGTGATCATTGGGCGCTGAGATGCCTGAGCAGATGTCCCGATTAGGTGGTCAGTCTGAAGTGAAACCCTCAGTGTTTAGTCCCCAAGAAAGCTTGGTACTCATTTTATTGACCCACTGAAGGGATGAAAGACTGAGTCGACCAGGCCCAGCCCGAGGATATTAAAATAAATATTAAATGATATTTTATATAAAATTAGTTACAAATAATTCTATAGTATGAAATACAATATATTATAAATAAATATTATAAATAATATTATAATAATGTATAAAATATATTATTATAATTATTTATATCAATTATTTTATAATTAACGTAATAAAAATAATATCTATTTTTTATACATTATTAATTTAATTGTTTTATAATTATGTAAACTATTTAATAAGTCTTTTTAAATAAATTTAATTGTAAAAATAATTAAATGAACTGAAAAAGTAAAACAAACAAGATATCAATCATTGGTATGGCCAAGTAATTTTAGCTCGTTTTTCACATGTTGCATTTTACATAATGCAACTAATGAACTTTTTACTAACAGAAAGTAGTGTGCACTGCACCACTCCTCTAAATGTACTACTATTGAGCTGAAAAGAAATAATGACACAAATCTGGATCAGCTCTATAAAAAAGCAGAACTAACGAAATTCAGGAAAATTTGTAGGAAAATTCGGGAAAACTATGGGGAAATTTAAATATGATTCGGCTCATCTAGGGCACAAATGCGACCAACTGCCGAAAACCCGAGGTCAATTGGTTGCTTATTGGCTGAGAAAAAGGTACGACAAAGTATGAAACGAAGACGAAATTTGCGTCCTAATAGCGCTTTTGTTCCACTACGTGAAAAACGCGCTAAAAACGGTTGCGAGACTAGAACCTTGACTCACTGCGTGATATGCAGGGTACACTACCACCTATTCCACTGCATTTCTAACGCTAATTAAAACTTAATTTTATGAAAGCTAAATATGAGTTTCGAAGGCTATTTTTGAATTGACTTCCCATTCGGCGCTAATGCATTGAGGGTTGAACATCCTAAAGGAGTGCTACTATTACACAGTCTCGTCCCCAAATGAATTTCCTTATTCTTGCCCTCCCCTTGTAAGAGTGGTTTCTGGTGTGCTTTAAAGCGTGTTTATAACGAGCGTGGTTTCAACTATCGTAAATAATATTTATCTTTGTTTAAACGTCGATTTACCTTCGTGTAACCATTTGTTTGTCCTTTTTCTTCTAATAAATCTGTTATTATTCAAATAATTGGAGGCATTGGCTGCTTTTCTCCAAAGCTCAAGTTTTCAATATTACGTATTTTCACTTAATACGCTATTATTTTGTTTTATTTACAGTTTTTATAACCCTCTTTGAACAAAAATAGGGCTGTAAAATATAGATTCGACTCGTGACGTATTAGTCGGAAAAGAACTAAGTTGAGAAAATCTGTTTTTGTTTTAGTTTCTCCATTGTCTCTCTCCTACATCTAGGTAAATTTCGCGCCAACATTTTTAGCGCCAATTAGTGCCTCGTTGAACAAAAAATACAAATTGCTCTTGCAAACACAAGGAAAAAAAATTATTATTAGGTATAATAATTTGAACGCTTCTCGTTTTTTCAAACACTTTTCTTTGTTTAATCCTCATAAGTACATTTTTCGTAAGACTTTCGAAAAAGGTACGGCATAAGCGCAAGAAAAGCCATTTACTCTTCTTAAAATAATCTAGAGTGGTTGCTTCGTTTTTATTAAAAACATGCACTTAAACCTTATGATTCCGTGACAAAGATCATAAAACAGATCCCAATTACTCCCACACAAAGACCTTGATCCTTATGGTTTGAAACAATCACTGCAACTTGAGGTGTTTAATGATCCTTGGACTTAACCATTTCTTGGTAATTTCAATTTCTCTTTACTTTTTTTTCTAAAGAAACTGCACCTGTTTTACTTTATTCATCAAGATTAAAAATTGCTCCTTATATGATATCTTTTACTTCTCAACATTTAGTTCTATAAGTTTTTCTCCGTAACGTATTTTATACATATAATCCATGTTTTATATTCGAGTTTTAAAACCATGAATTTTTCCTTCCATTTTTGAGTTCTATGTTATTAAAATTGATATACAAGATGGTTATCAAAATAATGGAAACATTTTTGAATGCGCTTTGTAAGTCTTAAAATATAATAATAGCTACAAGTTTCTTTATAAATAGAAATATTTATATTCTGATCGTATGTGGTAGCTTTATTAAAGTTCTGTAAGTCTTGAATTTTTTTCAAAAATGCAAAATGTCAGACCTCTCAGATTTTCAAAGAGAACAAACTGTAGGAGCCCGTCTAGCTGGAGTAAGTGGGATCGAAACATCTCAACTTCAACTCGTTTCTAGAGATACGATGTCTAAGGTCATGACAGCATACACACAGCGTGGCAAGATAAGCTCGGCAAAGCAAAATATTTGTTGTTGTTGTTACTAATGCCACCTGTCTGACGTAGTCAGATGAGGCCCACGAAATTCATCATGGCATCGGGCTTGATTGTACGCCTGTCGCAGTGAAAGAGACCAATGGGTATAGAAGCAGACTGTAGTGTCTGAAAAGTGAGCAGCAAAAGTGCTGAATCAGCATCTGGATTCTCCAGTGTCAATGATTACAATTAGAAGGCTCCTTCATAAACAGAACATTTGCGGTAGAGCAGCAATTCCCAAGCCCCTTGTCACAGACGTTAATGCCAAATGTGGTCTACAGTAGTGATACACTCTCAAAACCTAGTAGATTGATAAGTGAAAGAAAGTAATATGGTCTAATGAATCCTCTCTTTCACACTTTTCCCTACAACAGGACGGGTGAGCGTTTGAAGGACACCTGTACTAGTGTATGATCATGATTGTCTCCTTCCAACTGTCAAGCATGGAGGTGGATCTCTCATAATATGGACACTCGTGTTGTGCTTTTCTGATCAACCGATCTTAACCCTGAAAGGAGTGATTACTGGGGAGAAAACGAGAGAAATTCTAGACCAGGTTCATCCTATGATGCAATATTGGTTTCCTGTAGGAGATGGAATTTTCGAGGATGATAATACACCTATCCATGCTGCGGGATTTGTGCAATTATAGTTTGATGAACACGATTATAAAGTTAAACATATACATTGGCCCGCAGAGTCACTTGACCTCAATATATTTAGACCGTTATGGACTATTTTAGAGTGTTTAATACGGAATCGATATCCTCCACCGGCATCTCCCTGAACTTTCACAATTTCTCCATGAAGAATGGTACAGTGTCCTCTAAACACTATTCAGCATTTGTAGGAATCGATTTCTAGTCGAATCTAATATATATTACATTCCAAACGTGGTCCTACACCAAACTAATAAAGGATTCTTTATTAATCTAAGGTGTTTCCATTATTTTGATAACCACATGTAGAATTAATACTATGTTGGAATTGTCAAAGAATAATCTGCGGCTAATTAAATTTATTCAATAGTACGACATTATACGATAATCCTCCAATGTACAATAGAGAAAAGGGATAGGAAACAGAAAGTTGAAATTTATACAGTTTTCAATTATTTCATATTATCGCTTAAGTATTTACATATTAAATAATGTTTAAGTAATTTATTCTAGAATAACCTCTCAATAATGTATAATATGATAGCAAAAATAGTTTTTCCCCCCATTAGAAACGAAATAATCATTTCCGCTTTATTTCTTATGAAAATAATTCGTTTAGTATAAAAGGTATGATTTGGTATAAGTTCAAATATCAGGAACGGATGGAAGATGTATTCCTGGTGTGTATTTCTTTCGATTTGATTTTCAGGTATCGTTTTTCTCGTATATTCAAGCTTCTCGATTTGAATTGTGTATCGCTGCTTGTTTTAGTGAGAAAATTATTAATGAACTTATATATATTCTGTTATCTTTATACTATGATTTTTTCGCATTATATTGGTGTAAGAGAATATTATTTTTAAAAAAAATAAGGCGTTCTTTATTTTTATTCAATAATTTACTTAAATGCGTAAAAAACTATGTAATGCATTACTCGTTTGAAGTTATAGTTTAGTTATTTTAATAAAGCCCTCAAACATAATATGTTCGTATCTTAATTCCACTAAAGACAATCGTAGAATAGGGGCTTTAGTTTGATAAATTAAACCTTGTATCAAAATCTTATCTTGAAACACTATAATAGTTAGGCTAGGGACGTTCTAGCTCGGGTATTGGACGCTTCAACAAACCGTAATTTGAAATTAATAGGCTTTTAATCTTGCTCGTTAAACGAGTCTCTTTGACTAACTAGTGAAACTAAAGTCACTTGGTTCCTCCTTTTATACTTGTATATGGTTTATACATGCACATAAAACAACATGCGGGAAACCAATTAGATTTAAAAAATATTTATAAAATTAACATGTTAAAAAATTTCCTGTAATTATTTCGTTTTTCACCTATAAAATTATGCATAAATAGTAGTTATTCTAAATAATAGCAGTATACCGAAATTTCTAATGCATTTTATTTCTTACTGAATCAGAGTGAATATTGTTCTTTTATTTAGAAAAAGGTTATTGTGATATATATTATATATAGCATTTTTTTGTTGAGAAGGGAGGATAATACGACTGTTCCAACACTAAAACTTAGAGTATGACTCTAAGATAAACCGTATTCACAATGAAAAATACATGAACTGTTAGGTGGTATTTTTTTTAGTAATGTTAACCATATAATCGGGGTTCAGGTAAGCTGATTAATCGATTTCAGTGCAAATGCTGTAAATCGTCCCGTTTGATGTGGGTGATGGCATTGCTTATATTTTACTGCAATGCATCGAGGGTTCGTGATTGTGACAAAATTTGCCTTTTAGGTTCTCCACCAGAAAGAAAGAAAAATCCCAGTTGTGAAAATTAGGCGGCCGTGATGGCCATGGGTGTTTAGAGACTCTCCTGCCTGGTAAATGCTACTAAAGAGGAAATAATGCGTTTCCTTCAAGACTATAAGTCATTTTCTCCTCTCACCTTTAGTGGCCGCGGTAGCCAAGTGGTCAAGGTATCGGATCGTGGCTAGCGTGTCATGAGTTCGAGCCCAGTACCACTGAAGACCCGCCGTGTAAGGGAGTGATGCACGTTAAATCTGTCGAGAGCTCAAACGTCCACCCGTTGGTGTGGTGGGGTAGTTAGGAGAGGGGGTGCCAGCTCAGGTGTCGTCCACGTCACTTGACCATGGTTTAAAATAACACGATCGGTTGCCAGAAGCCCTCGTGTAGCTGAACAGGGCGACGTTAATATTCACTCATTCACTCACTCCTCTCACCTTTAAAGTCAATCTGCGTGAAAGCTCTCTGCATGGTATAGGAAATCTTATTGCTTTTTTGCTACGTCAAATAAGTGTTTAAATAGGGGTTGAGCTTAGTGTTCACCCAAATATACTTGTACCAAGATATTTTTTAGCATGAAAAGATTGCGCCTCTTCGTTCTCTTCTGAGTGTTTTTTAAACTAGTGCGAGACGTTATTTTTGTTGAGTCATGGGCTTGTTCGACTTCTGGTGTCACTAGATACCCGCCGTGTAGAGGAACTGATGCACGTTAAACTTTTCGAGATTCAAAATCTTCGTATTGGCATGGTGTGAAAGTATGTCATCCTTGTCACTTGAGCTTAGTTCGAAATTATGATGTTCATCGATTATAGCCGTTGTTATCAAGAGCGTCTTAAGATTTCTTGAGGCTGTGGGACCTTACACAATATAGGCCCCTCCAATGAGCCTTAAAAGTAGACAGTACATAACATACGCTATTAAATAGTACAAACAATAACCCAAAAGAAAGAAATAAGCATGATTAACAATCGCCCAGACCGGCTCGACCGACTGTCACCTTTTGACTGAATGAGTAATAATGGACTATGGTGGTAGGCCTAGGCCAGTGCTTCTCAAACTTTCTATATTTGCGACCCAATATTCACCCGTTTCATCGCACCCACCTTCCATACAAATAACAATGCATTCACTTCAATAATACTATACTTTGACGCAAAAGCTACATTACGACGCTAACCTCTTAAGTGCCACCAGCGCATATATACGTATCAGTCAACTGGTGCTTTAAATGCATCGAACGTATATATACGTCTTTCCAAAGTACGATCTTTTCTATGCACTGCTATTCATAAAATTATTCCGAAGGCTTTGGAACGCAATCAGAAGACATTGACAGTGTTTGCGAAGGATTTACCCTTATATCAGAAAATTTCTTTATTCATTTTCTCCCCTCCCCCTTAGTACATCACATATATGCACCTACGTGGAAAACGGAGGCATTGGGAAGCGAATCGTGTAACTTTCAATCGGCAGTGAAGGATTTTTTTATAAACCGTACACATTATCAAGATAAGTGTTAACTTTGTATATAATTCTATATTTGATAAGCCCATGGGGTTCCTGGTAATTATTAAATTTGTTCTTAACTTAGTATTGTTAAATTAATTATCAAATACATTGTGCAATACTGATACATTTATAAGTGTATTATATCTAATGTTAATTTTATTTTTATTATGTCCAAATGTATTTTGTTTGTTTACTTTTAGTAAATTAATAGTTTTTTTAAAGCAATCTTCTGCTTTTGACTTTTCAATAGGCTCGCTCCCCCGCGTAGAGTTATCACGCCCTCCTAGGGGGTGCGCCCCCCGTTTGAGAAACGCTGGTCTAGGCCTGTACGTGTACGACGGTCATCACACGTAGCCAGTTGACATATCGTCCGAAATTCCCAGTTTTTTTTTGGAGAATACAAACGGAAATAACACTTGTTCGTTGAAATTATTCGAATTATGATCTTATTAAGGCTGAATCGAGAACGAGACTCAACACCCATTGTGACCGAGGGTCTGTGCCCAGATGGCTCATGCCTTAAGATATCCCTGGTTGTTATTTCAAAGTGCAACGTTAATAAAAAAATGAATTTCATATTGCGTTTGTCTTATATTGAGTTACCCAACAGCACAAAATTAAAATTGAAATAAAATCGAGATCTAATTAATGTTAATGAAAATATAGGTAATGGATTGATTTAGCCTTTAAACCTGTTTTCCCTTTTAAACGGACTCCGTCCCATCACTTTTCAAGTACAATATTAATTGCGACGACCAGACTTGATGGAATAACAACCAGTATTATTAAATGTTTCGAAGCATAAGCAATTTATTTCAGTTTTAATTAGTAGTGTATCAGCATTAAATGTTTAACTGGTAAAACGGATTATATATATTTTACTATGCACAGTTCACGTGCACATTTATATTAAGAGATTTATGTGAATATTTGGTTTTCTTTAATGGATTCGATCATTCACCACCGTGAGAATGCATTAATTAAATCTCTTAGGCTTTGGATTTCAAACAATCTATTCATCTTTCCTACTCCTTTGACGAGAGAAAAGCTTTTAAGGGAAGTTGGTGTTTAAATTAGAATGAAAGAAAAATATGTACCTTCTCCGGAATTCGAAGCTATGCTGCATTTGCTATGCATACAATTTTATGATAACGATAATATCGATTTATTATATAGGCTTTTGTAAGATACACTTGAACTGATGCTTTTCAATAAATATATATTAACGTTGTTTGAGTTCTGTGGTTCAGAGCTGTTGTGGAAGCGAAAATGAATTTGCCTTGTAGAATTTCTGGAAATTGTTGGGACGTTTGGAAAAATTGATGGGTAGTGGAAGAGTTAAGAAATTAAAGAATTGATTTATTTACGTCTATATAGCTATTGAAAACAATATTTACATTTAAAAAGAAGTTATTCATACTACTGATTATTTCAATACTACAGAGTATGTCATTTGTGCAGGGATAGGTAAACACCACCGTTCTTTCCATAGTTCGAAAGCGGATTCTTTCTCCATTGTCCCTTGGGGTGGGGCCGGTTCCTCTGTTACACCTCGAATTTCAGTCGAGGTTTCCGGCTCGTGGGTGGAGTGGTGTTTTTCTCACTGTCATTGGTTGTCGTGCGATATCAGATGAAAAGACCACGGGGTTTTATTTTTGGGGCGCACGTGTGCATATGAGCGGTGTTATGCTATCCACTTGTGACGGATTTATACGCGTCTATGACTAACCCCTTGGAGACTCTTCTGGAGAAATATTTTTGCCATCCAACTTTCACCGACGGAAGAAAACGTGATAATGCAAATAAAGTATATTATTCGCGAGTTTTGGAGTTAGTTGGTGATTGGAGGATTGTGAATTTATTAAGTGCAAATCTAAGTTTATAAAAGTATCAATTGAAGAATTCCAAGAGAGGATCACTCGGGGGTGATCGAATCCAGTGAAGGTTACCGTTCAAGAGTACTGGTATCATGATCCTTATTTAAATAGAATTTTAGCTTATTTGTGCGCGGCGTAGTTGATATTGAGCTTGTATAAATTATCGTGGAATCAGTTGAGGGTACGTAATATTATCCCCAGGCTAACGAGTCTCACCTTCGCGCTCTGCTTGCTGATCATTATTCTTAATTAGATTATTATTGTGCTTGTTTGATATTTTGGGACAATAAAATAATTAGAGTGAGTCATGTCGACTGATTATTCAGTTCCTTCTCACACATCTTGCCGGGTCCGAGAATAGACAAGGGGCATTAGAGAGAAGCAGGAACCGACAAGCATTACACACTTTAAAGAAACAGATTTTGCAAATGCACAATATATGTATATATATAAAGATTAATGTTTTTTTATGTTATGAAAAACAGTTTGGAAATGAATTTAATTCTTTTTATTTTGTGTTTTTAAATGTGTGACGACAAATATTTGAAAAAAAATTTCAGCTTTGTGTCAGGCGTGAAATATTTACCAATTGAAGATTCCACATCTATGAAAATATTATTACATTTTCGGTGCAGAGAGAGAAAGTATTTCAAACTACATGAGAAAATCGTGTAAGGTTGTTTTTATGAATTTGTCAGGAAATCTTTTGTGATTGTTTAATTATTTACTAGATTTCGAAACCTTTCTTGCTTGGAAGAGTTTTTAATAAGTTAGGAATATTTTTGTTGCATCTATTTTGTCTCTAAATCATTTTTGAAAAAAAAATGAAAAGTTGTTGGGGGGAAAAGTTGAAAGGTTATTGAAGAAGAAAATTGTTGGGATATCAATCTGTGGTAAATTGAAATTTCCCTATATCTTTACTTTAAATTTGTATTATCGATGCTATTTTATTTATGTGAAAGAAAAACGATTCAAAAAGTTCAACACATTTTCAATTTTTGGCTTACAACTATTAAGTTTTGCGTAATGATTAGTATGCATTTTATGTACAGTAGAACGTCGTTTATCCGAATCAATTGGGACCGAACACCGTTCGGATACGCGATTGTTCGGATAATCAAAAACCGAATGCAATCCATGCAGTATATGAAACCGGACACTATACGACTATTGAAAATCATCACATGCGGGAAACGTGCTTGAAGAAAAAGCAAAATAGGTGCAAAATGTCGCAATTTTAGCTTTATTGTGGAAAATAATCACTTATTTTTCGCTGTACCATTGTACACCTTCGTTTTTTCGCTGCAAATAAATTCTCTTGAGCAGCTGTAGTTGAGTAGGGCAGCACTCTGATTGTTGTTCGTACCACTCCATATCTGTCTCTAACGCCAAAAAACTTTCAGAATTTCATGGACCCTTCCTACTTTCGTTCTTGTTGTTGTCCTCGTCTCCATCCGTTTCGTCGTCGACAGGGCCGGATTCTTCTTGCACGGAAGTCACTATCTCGTCAATATTTAGCATTCTAAATCCACAGTCTTCTGCATCGCACGCCATCCAGGTTTCTACATCAACAAAACTCAACAAAAGAGCATGTATACACCCTCTCACTTGGAAACAAACTGACCTAATATTCAGCACAGATGTTTACTAAATCATACAACTGAAATTCCCCAAATATCCCTCACCTTGAGTTTTTCCATCGCTTTTGGCCTCACAGGAAACAAATATTGAGCATTGCACTGTTCGAAAATGTATCCGGACTTTGGTTCGGATATTTGACGCTCCGGATAATAAACGTTCGTATAAACGACGTTCTACTGTAGTTAACTATATGATTTTTAGTTAAAGTCCCACTCTACAGCAACACGAGGTCGATTAGCGACAGACCTAATAATTTTGAGCCTCGGTCAATTGACGAGGGTGACAACAAAATTGACACCCCATTCTCCATATTTCCACAACACGTCAACACGAAGAAAGAATCTACGTGCATCAGCCCCTCTATACGATGGGTCTACAGTGGTACCAGGATTCAAACCCGCAAGTCGACAACGTTGACTACGAATTCGCGCGCGCGCGCGCGACCTCGAGATATCGGTTACAGCAACCATTTTTAAGAATAATGAAAATCTGAAATCAAATATTGCTACCATCTATTTGCCAACAAATATTTAAGCGCCTTTATATGTAAAAAGATCTCAGATCATGCATCACTTTGTTCTTATAATACATTTTTTAAAAAATACGTTTTAGAATATTTACTCTAATAAAATCCTTACAGTGCGCATTTCAGAAATATAAATTTATAATTTAATTCTCTTTTTGATGATTATAAGGCTCTGCCTTCTTCAATTTTCTTTTGATTTCTATACGATTTCTTTCCGAAATGCCTTTATTAATTTAATATTGTTTAAAATTGTTTGGAAAATTAGGATTTCTTTTTTAGAGGTATTTGAAGATCATTCTTTTCCGATGAAGATTACCGGTGATATATGTTTTTAATAATAAAATAGATGGGGGGGGAAACTAAAAATAAATTATGGCAATTTATTTGCTCATTTATCTTATATTTAAATGTGTATGCATTGACCTTAAATTAGATGACTTTATATTGAAGTGTTTTAAATGTGTGGTGGTGCAATCAGCTTCAAAATGTGACGTTAATAAGAAACTATTAATCAAATCAAATTAAATCATCCAGTTAACCTTATCAAGTCAGCTTCAATTAACAAATTTACTATGCTGGTCACTCCTTACTATTATTTCTACCATTTCGCTGACTCTTCTAAACTACATCGATTTCCTCAAATCTATACTACCAGCATCGAATGCGAAATAAGAGTTTGTATTGACATAACATTTTCTTTCCAATGATGTTATCTAAAGGCAGCATACACCCACTCCATTCCACCCATGCTTTCCTCTGACCAGCATTCACCATTGTTTCTCTCAGAAATAAAGCTAACTTTAGCCACCTTCTGCATTGGAGAACAACAAACATTTATGGCCGTGTTCCATCAAGAATGGTAGGATGGCCCATCGTTTGGCGACGCTCCCCCGCTTTTATTGGCGGAAATCCCACTGTGGAAGCCAGGAGAATGTGCAATATCTGTTCTTCAAGAAAATGCGCTTAGCCGGGAAGACAATTGAATTTCACTTCCTCCTCTAATAGTAAGTGGAGGAGTTAATTTGATTTCTTTTGCCGATAGTTCAACGATGAATTTGATAAGGGGGAAGTGTTGTCTTTTGCTTTGGTAGAAAGGATTTATTATTATGCAAATGCTTGAAGATGGAACTTGATGCGGAGGTGTATGAGTTGAAAAAATTGTTTGTGTGTTATATTTGCTTTTGAGTTATTCATGAGGATTAGCGATTTTTATTCTTCTTGTTGGGTAGGAAAATATTTGCCAACTGAGTTTGTTATAAAATGTATTGATTCTTTTCATTCTTTAAAATACTTTGAAGGAAGATGTTTGGAGTGTGTTGGCTTAAATTTGTGTACTTTGATTTTCTTTATTGTACTTCTGAGGTATTATAGATTTATGTAGACATAAATACATGTTTTGTGTTTTTAAACTAAGTTTTTCAAGAATTGTGGAGAAATTTTTTTGATATCTCGTAAAATATCCATCTAAGAGCGAGACTTAAAACGCATTTTGGGTTATAAATTTTTGTTTTAGGATTTGTTAGCATGTATATTTGTGTATAAAAGAGTTAATATGAATACAAATCAAAATTGTATGTTTAAGAAATCATTTTTACCTGTAAATAAAAAAGATAATTTTTAATGAGATAAAACGTTTATAGTATATTTGAGTTTTAAAAAAAATGTTTAGTTGAAATGGAATTACTCAAAGAAGTATAAATACACTATTTTAATATTTAATCCTAGTATATCCTTTTCGTGAATTTATTTTCATCATGCCAATTGAAACGTCAATGTTTCAATTAAATTGTTTTAAAAGGTTTTATTTTTTTATCTTATAATTTTTTATAGAGGTATGGATATTTTATACAGGAGATGATCCAAAGGAAGTACTTAAAACTTTTTTGCTGAAATTTAACATGAAAGTTGAATGCACAGAAAAAGAAAAATGTTACAGGGGATTTTTTTCTTTCTTTGAAAAAAGTACAACAATATTAATTCTTTCCTTCTATTTTGATACATTGTTTTAATACATTTTTTTTATCATAATACGCGCGCGAATCAAGGATCTAAAACTGTATAGTAATTTTCGATTTGTATCTCTGTTATTCAATTTTACATACAAAGTTATATAACTATTTACGATCCTTACCATCCATTTTCATGTGGTTCTAAATCTGTAGCTATTATATCGATAATAATAATTTCAAAAAGTAACATTTAGGATAATTTTAAAAACAAAATTTTATGAGAATGAAAATAAGAATTTTAAAGTTCATCCTTTCCAATAGGACGAAGAAAATCTTTAATCATTTTAAAGAAGCTGAAGGTTTTTTAATGCTAATTTATTCGAATTGAACAATTTAATCTATTTATATTTATAATAAGAAAATAATTATATATATATTTGGGTGTATTTCTATTTTTTTTTTTTCTTTTGCAAAAGGAAAATTTTTCTTTGAATATCCAGACTTTTTTTAAAATTATTATATGCATGATATTTTATAATACACACGTTATGATTTTTATAAATTAAAACAGTAATGAGATTAAGATTTTTAAAAGATATGTACGGGTTTTTATCTGCTTTTATAAAGCAATCTAGTTGCTAAATGTTCTTCTTTTCTTTTAGTATAACTTTATTCTTAGCAAATTTAGTTCTATCTTAACGTGTGTAATTCGGTTTTTCCTGAAGCTTCATCTTAAAAGAAATCGATACGAGCAAGGTTATTATCATGCCCCCGAAGTGAACTGAAGAACTTCAACTCTTTCTTCGAACTTTTAACCGCCTTCGTTCTTCTGATCACATTTCTGTTAAAAAAAATATATCTATGACATTATGTGGAACTCCATTTAGAATGAAAAGAGTTTTTTTTTGTCACTTTGAACCTCTGAAAAGATTAAAGAAAAAAAAGTCTTTTTCGTCGAAATATTAAGTGATTTCTGTTGAGATAAGTATTCTTTTTTTTGAACTAAGTTTTCGTGGATAATCCTGAAAAATTGTCATCCGTTTAGAAAAAGATCTTTTTTTAAAACTCTATTTCGGGCTATGTTATCTTATGATTAATCTCTGTTATTATGATAATCACATCTTTTTTTATTTTAATAGTTATTTTATTTTACTGAAGTACATGTTTAATATTTTTCAAAAAATAATGTATAATTTGACATGTATAATGACTCATATTCTTCTCTCTTGTTTAGCTATAATTTTTAATCTTTTTTTAAAATCAGGAACAAGAAATTTTTAATTTTAGAAACACAAAACTTTCTTGGAAAAATTAATTTTTTAAAAAAACTATCAGGATATATATATATATATATATATATATATATAGATAGATAGATAGATAGATATAGATATATATAGTTTGGTTCATATCAACTATACCCTTCTTTTCTGGGTTTTTTTATTGCTATTATTATTTTCGAAGAGATAATAGATGCATTTTGTATTATCCTTTTTAGATAATATCTTATAACAAACTTTTATATAATACGCTATTTAAAAGTTTGAAAAATCATTTTTCAACTTCATAATGCCGAAATTTTGAAAGACACCAAATGCTTTATGGGAATAAAGTATATAACGTATCTCACTACAGTAGCATATATCTATCGTTTAGTTAGAAGTTCTTTTTTTTATTCTTATGTAATATTTTTAAGTCTCAGATACTTTTAAATTAGCGCTTCTCAAACTTTCAAAATTTGCGAACCAATATTCAATCATAATTTTTATCGCCCTCCACACAAATAACTACGCATTAAAATCAATAATACTACACTTTGAGACTAAAGCTCCAATGCGACTTTTTCTTAAGTGCCACAGGCGTATATAAAACTCTCGCTCAGCCAAAGCATTAAATGTCCCTGACGTATATATACGTCTTTCCAAAGTACAATCCTTTCTGTGCACTGCTATCCATAAAATTATTCCGAAGTCTTTTGAATGATGTAAAGAGACCTTGATAATGATTGCGAAGAATTTACTTATTTCAGAGGATTTTTTTATTTACTCCTCTCCCCCACCTCAATACATCACATGCGCTCGCCTAAGTGGAAAATGGTGATATTGGGGACCAAATCGCGTTAATTATAAACATTACAAATTATAAAGATAAGTGTTAATTTTTGTACATAATTGTATACATGACAAGCGCATGGGGTCACTGGTAATTATTAAACTTGTTCTTAACTTAGTGTTGTTAAATTAATTATAAAATACATTGTACAGCACTGATACATTTATAAGTGTATTATGTCAGTGCAAATGTTAATTTTATTTTTTATTATTTTAGAATGTATTTTGTTTGTTGACTTTCAGTAAATTAATAATTTTTTAAAATAATCTTTTGTTTTCGATTTTTCAATATGCTCGCGCCTCCTCTTAGAGTTATCACGCCCTCTTAGGGGGCGCGCCGCACAGTTTGAGAAATTCTGTTTTAAAGGCAATATATTATTCTTTTAACTAAAATTCGTATCTTACATTTTCAGGCCTGAGATAAAACTTTTAAGGCTTAAGCATTTGTGTGAAAAACCTGTTTTACGATTCAGTACATGAAACATAATTACTGCAACTATTGCTAGATGTTCTGCAATGTAATTCTAGTACCACTTTAATTGTAAGAAAAAATAATAATCACACCTGGTTCTGAGTAATTTTGAAAGTTGTTTAAATACCTCATTGGTTGTTGTTGAATCTAAAAAAGTGTAAAAGTTTTAGTATAAAAAATTTAACAATATTATATGACAGCAAATTTTACAAAGAGTAAAAATTTTCATTTATTATGCATTTAAACAACAATTTACCAATATATTACTCTTTAACTGGGAATAGATTTTTTTTCCCTTTCGTAATGTGTTGATATGTTTTCCCCGTATGTGTACCTCTTTTAGGGCGTAATAGCAGAACTTGTGATTGATATTTTTGCAGTGGAGTTGTACGTTCAAATTCTAATACTTATTTTAAAACCACATCTTGTAACGGCATCAAATGTGTTCTCGTCACTTGATTACAATTTAATGTTGCGAGAATACCATAAGTCTGTTAGAATAACGTTGATTCAAACCAACGACTTGAATAGAATGATAAGGAATTTTCATTTTCTCTTAATAAGATTTCAGTATAAAACACACTTATAAAACAAAATTTCATACACCTACGTGTATATATGTATATACCACATATATATGTACACACACACACATGCAAAAACGTTCTGCTGCAATAACTATCAATATACATTAGATATTGATTATAGCAGTGGGTTATCGTTTCTTAATGGAGTAGCCTTTATTTTTTATTACAGCTTCACATCGATGTTTGATTTAGCTGAAAATAGTTTCAAGCTCTTCCTTCGTTATTACATGACGCAAGGAAATAATTATAGCTTCAATTAACTCCCTTTTATTTCATAGGTACCTCATTCGGACAAGAATTTCCAAACGGTGTCACAAGTTTTTGATAGGATTGAGGTCAAGACTGTTTCCTAGCCTGGACAACAAGGATATTTAGTCAAGAAGCAATTGTATCAAATAAAAGAGGTCTGAACACCTAGTAAGAGGTGTGAGATGAGAAGTTGATTTCTCCTATGTTAAAATTCCATTACAGGTTGGTGGTTCAGTGACTACATCTAGAGACTGAAAGATTTGCTTAAGATGTCAGGAGACAAATTTAATTAAAAAAGCAGCAGGAAAGGCCAAAAAAGGTGCAACACATCCATTGATGACAGAAGAACAAAAATACTATGTCTCCAAGATAAAAGAATGTCATCAACGGTCATCAGAAGTTATCTGAATGATGATGGTGTTTCTGCCAGTTCAATAACAATCAGGAGAATGAATATTAGTAGATGTTAGACTAAAAGGGGTAGAATTCCACGAATAAAGCCTTGTCTCAATTTACAGCAGTGCTGAAAAAGATTAGAGTGGGAAAAGGAACATATTAATTGGTCAAATGATTATGGGTCACAAATTATGGAGGGGTGAAACTAAGATCCCGTTATTTGGTAGTGATTGCCGAAAATATGTAAGTCGTAGAATAGGAGAAATGCTACATCCTGACTGCATCTAGGCAACTGTGAAGTACCCACATAGTTTTATGGTTTAGTAATGCATATCAGCAGATGGTACCAGTCGCCTTCATATTAACAATGGGACACTAAATGCTAGAAAATACATTAACATCATTCTAGAGCCGAAACTTATACCTTGAATCAGGATTCTATTTACCAACAATGCTTCATTTATTTTTCAAAAAGATTCTGCTCTTTGTCCCACAGTGAAGTAATCGAAAGACTGGTATCGTTCCAAGATCATTGAATTGTTGTTCTGGCCTCTCCTATAGAAAACTTGTGGCACTGTTTGAAAACTCTTGTCCGAATGAGGTGCTCATGAATAAAATGGAACTAATTGAGGCTATAATTCTTTCCTGGCATCATGTAATAACGAAGGAAGAGCTTAAAACTATTTTCAGCTCAATGAAACATCGATGTGAAGCCGACTAAAAAAATAAAGGCTACCCCACGAAGTATTGATAACTAACTGCTATCATGAGTATCTAAAGTGTATATCGATAGTTATTGCAGCATAAGTTTTTTTTGCATATCAAATATTTGAATTTTGCTTTTTGTATTTAATTTAATATTGAATTTTCTTTAAAATTATATATATATATATAAAGACTTGGCATTTTGCGCAACGTAGCACTTCCTATAAACGTATAAACTTATTTCAGGGATATTTTTAGTCTTGCAATAGCGTTACTAATTTACCTTTAATATTTAATTCTTTTTCGATAATAACACGCTTACAAAAAAGTTTGATTATATGATTTCAAACGATTAACAATATCCTTCACGAAATCAAAGTATTTTGGCTCGAAATTTAACCTGAAATTTTTGTGTGGAAGCTTCCTTTAAAATTCCTTAACTACAACTACTATTCTTATTCTTTCATTTAAATTTAGTTATCATTTTTGTTCGCAGATGGAAGGATAACAGTTCTAAAATATTCATAAAATCTCATAGCTGAAATTCATCATGATTCAGAAGACCAATCACTAAAATATTTAAGAGAACTAAATATTAAATCATAAATGCATAATTCGCTTGGAAAAAATAAACTATCAAGAAAATACAATTTACTATTTGTTTTTCTTAAGAGCTTTAAAATTACAGTAAAGAATAAAGTTTTCTAACATTTAAGGAATAAAATCATTTGACTTTTTTATTTTAAAATTTTTTTAATAAAATCTTGTTTGTATCATTTTTATTACCCTTTTTTTTTAATCTCGTAATACTTTCATAAAATAGCTTTTTTCCCTGTTCAATCGTATTTTTTTCCCTTTCAAAATGAAACGAACAATCTTCGTGACTTGAGAAACTATACAATAACAAATTTATTTATATGATTGCTAACACGAATATTCTTTCATGCATATGTTCATATAACTTACTGATAGAAAAAAAATACGATACAATGCAAACAGTACTTATTGATTATGAGAAAAGAGATTTCCCTTTCCCGAAATAAATTATCCATTTAACACATTTTTTCTCTCCAGGAACGAGATTATTTCTTTTTTGTTACACACACACACACGCACACACTTCTGTATGTATTAAAAAAGTATAAAAAGTAGTCAATTTTTAAGCATAAACACTCCAAAGAGCTTATTGCAATAATTTTAAAAGCCTTGATGACAAGATAGGGAAAATACATATTTTTACGCTTTGTCTAACCTTTTTATTTAGTACTTTAAAAGAATTTTTTAATTTACTTTTCGTAAATTTTTTTTATTTAAGGGTTTACTTTAATAGTGTAGCATTTATACCATAGAAATATGCGATATTCAGACATATGCTTGGCATTACCAAGGATTCAATTGCGAAATATTAATCTGCATATGAAGCCAATCTCCTCCCACAGACGCTAACATCTATATCAAGATGCATCTTTTCACATTATCTATAAATAGACTGATGGTGAAATATATGAAGTGGATATTTTTTTTTTTTTTTTTTTTTATTATTTTTCTTGCCAAAATATGTAAATTGTTTGCTTTTAAAATAATGTCTAGTACTATATTTAATGTGTTCTGAAGCTATAGCTATAATACGGAGGATATTTTTTTTTACATGAATTTATTCAGCATACATATACTGGTAGTTTTTTGTAATCACATTTAGCAGGTCGAGACATTACAAAAAAAATTTAAGTTTTTGAAACAAAAAAAAAAAAAAAAATATAAAATCAAAAAAAAATATAAGTTATAATGAACAAAAAAAACAAGAAAAATTACAATGTTTGAAGCAACGATTCAAATTGTATGATTTGCACGTAAAAAAAAAAAAAAAAAAAAAAAAAAAAAAAAAAAAAAAAAAAAAAAAAAAAAAAAAAAAAAAAAAAAAAAAAAAAAAAAAAAAAAAAAAAAAAAAAAAAAAAAAAAAAAAAAAAAAAAAAAAAAAAAAAAAAAAAAAAAAAAAAAAAAAAAAAAAAAAAAAAAAAAAAAAAAAAAAAAAAAAAAAAAAAAAAAAAAAAAAAAAAAAAAAAAAAAAAAAAAAAAAAAAAAAAAAAAAAAAAAAAAAAAAAAAAAAAAAAAAAAAAAAAAAAAAAAAAAAAAAAAAAAAAAAAAAAAAAAAAAAAAAAAAAATCAAAGAAATATTAGCATGCATGTTTCTTTTGTTGAGTAGAGTTCCTCTAACGACGAGTTGGCCGAAATTAACCCCGAAGGGGAAAGCGTAGCTTGTCTAGAATTTGCTCTTGAGTCAAAAGCCCAAGGAGGGGAAGGGTGACAGAGGCGTAAAAGATAAATATATCCATTTTAAAAATTCGAGTCCAATTCTTTTTTAATCAAAAGGTTAAGGCTATAAGAATGGTCTTGAATAAAATTGAAGCTTAATACTCTGACTTAGATATTGTTAGCTTCAAAACAATATACAGTCATAAAATTTCACGATGTACTCATCCAAGCAGGTGGGTATCGGCTATTATTAATATAAAGTATGCTCTCTATATTTTCTATTAAAAATAACCAATTTTTATTTTTATATTTCGCAAAAATAATTCATATCTCATTTGTAGGATACCGATATTATACAATATAATATATTTATTACTACTCAAAAACAAGATGTTTCAATTAACTTCTATCTATGTATTTACCAATTAATACATCGACATATATATTATTCATTAATATATGGCATGCTTATTTCTCATACCTTTTCTGGATGATCGTTGCGCAAGGTGACCCGCTACTGATTAACAAGGTGGCACTTGTTTGTTGCGTGACCAGGTAAAAGCCCCTACTCCCACCCTTTTATCATGTCCCTCCTTTATGATGACCCTCCCTTCTCCCCTCCTTTTTGTCGCATGGGAGGACTTCCGTCTTTTCAGTTTTTTTTTCTTGCACCATTTTTCTCCCTTTTTTCCCTTCTTGTTCGTTCATTATCCGGGAGTTGCACTTATTCGAGAGTGACTTCTTGGAGTTGTTGATCTATGAGTCATATTGTTATAAAGATTGTCACGTATCGCAGGGACGTTTTTGCTGCATTAGTTTCCCCTTTTTTCCCTAAGAATATAGGGGTTACCGGAACTGCGGATTGCTATTCATAGCTGCTGAGGGCGAATGAGTATTTTATATTTTCTTTCTGATATTTCGAAATACAGAATGTATCATAGTAATAAGAAGGGGAAAAGTGTTTATATGAAATCTATTCTTGATGGTTATCGTTTATTTGGGAGATGAGTCGCCCCTTCATTGTATTTTTTTTAATTGTTCCATGGTATTTATTAGTAATACTTTGGAAACATTGATTTCTTTTATCTCAGAAAAAAATTTGCTCATATTTTCACGTTGTTTTCCGTCGTATTTTCTACTAATATTTATACATTTATTTTAGTGCACTGTCATATTGTTCTTTCATTTTTTTTTATGAATATTTAAAAGTTCGTACCCTTTTTACTCACCTTGTATTTATTGTTTTATGTAGTAGTAATTAGGATGTATACACAAGGGGATTCTGAAGTGCTGGTTAGAATTGGAATTAGGTTGCAGAAAATCCCAATACATGCTGTATTGGGATCATGATTTATAGGGATACAGTCAAAAATCCCAATACAGCATGAGTTCTATTTTTGAATTGCTTGAGGATGCATGCCTTTAAAACCTCTGAAATGTTATTGAAAACCTGATCAAAAAAGGAAAGTAATATTTTGAATCTTTCCACAAATCAATCACAAAAGCGACAAACCAATAGAATCTTCACCAATCAAGTCTCGTCGATACAGAAAATTTCTATAAAAGAAGTTCGCTTTTCATTCGATAACTGTTCGTCGACAGAAATAATAGAAAATTCGAATAACGTGGAAAGATGAATATAAACTTTGATCAATAAGTATGGAGTTGCCAACGGTAATGCAAAAGAAAAGAAAAAAATGGTAAAACTGTATACAAGGTGAGATTTCCAAATAAATCAACATTAAAAAATACTTCAATGGTTGAGCAAGCAACTCGTAGAGGTGAGCTCATTCAACGTCTATAAAATATGCAGAGGAGGAATTAGAAGTGTCCAAACGGTAAATGAGTGCAGAAATAATTCTACATGAAGTAGATGAGTACCTTGAATGAAGCATGCGAACAGAATCTCGGCACCAGTCTTGGATTAAACGACATGGAGGCCCCTAGGCAGTCGAATTTTTGGGGCCCTGAAGCCTGTTTTTGGAGCCCTAACAGGAAACAGCTCTTCCGGGCCCCTAAAAAGCGCGGGACCCATAGGCAATTACCTACTCCGCCTAATGAGTAATTCGGCACTGCTCGACACCATAGGTTGAGCCATATGACTGTATGGCCAGAGTTCCCTAAAGAAAGGTTACACACCTATCATTTTCATGGAATGCATGCTTCAAAAGAAAAAAAAACGGAATATTCATAGCGTGTCTTATTAGTATGATGGTTTCTAAAACAGGACATACTACAACCATAATTTTCTGCATCTGTTCTGTTTAGGGAAGAGAAAACCTTCAGATACTATGCATACTTAATATGCACAACGATCCTTTGTGCTTTATATTAAATCCTCATGCTACACGCTTAAGAGGCCTCCTGTAAAGGTTCTTCGTGAATGTATGGGGAATGATAATCCAAGACCACTCAACTTCTCCGTATCTCTTACCAGACTGCCTTAATAGATAAAGTTGCGTCACTTTCCTACAGAACATGCTGCCAGGTTTATTACGTGATGTAATAAACCACATATCAAAGAGCATTTAAGTGGTTCTAGTACGATACAACACCATCTCATCGTGACAAAAGCGTACAAAACTATTTGAACATTACCTTTCGCAACAAATGGATTTGCAGTGGCGAGTTCGTTTCCTGGCCTGCCAAAACTCATGATCTGTATTTATTTTTCTCTTTGGGGAAGGTAAAGAACGTCGTATACAGGAATTCTATTTAGTTTTATAAAAGACATAGCGCCATATCTACTGACATATGTGAAATACCAGGAATCATTCTATGTGTATGACATTCGTTTCGTCGTTGATACCATGCCTGTGTCGAGTTTCTGGTCCTTCATTTGGGCAATTTCTTTAACATGTTCGATAAATAAGGGGGGGGGGTAAAAATTCCTTCTTCTAAGTATGCATATTTTCTTTTTAACCACAGATGCTTCCTATATGTCTTCATGTCCCACATTGTATTGGAATTTTTAGTTGTTAGGCTAATCTCAAAACCATTTTTAAGTTTGAACCATCATTTAAATTACACCCTGCATTAAAAAAACGTATCATTTTAGTATATTAGTCGTAACTTTCTTGTCATTTGTGTGAATTTTTAGTCCACGGGAAGAGAGCCGAATTCATTAAGAAAAGGATCATTCATCTTACTGAAAAATAGTGTTCACGAAATAAAAGAGATTCCTAATTTAAAGACTACTATATATATAAAGATTATTATATATTGCTGCGAACACATTTATTTTTCGAAAAGTAGACTAAAAATCCGCACACGAGTAGTCAGTGACATTCAAGTTTCATTGTATGTTCGAAACTTAACTTTGTCAAAGATCCATCTTGTGAAACAATATTGGGATACTCCCTGTTCCGAACTGGTCTTCAAAACTTCACGTAGTATGAAAGCTTGTACGTTACTAGTTCAGGCGCTGTCAACGTCATTTGTTACATCGCCCAATGCCAATATTTATGTTGTAGCTTCAAAGCAATGTTATATTTCACAACCATCAAAACATTCCAACTCGGACCATAATAATGGTAAAACAGAATGGAGGCTCTGTAGTAAATAGATATCAGATTTTAAATCTTAGAAAGGATAATCAGATAGAAAAAGATTCGATTTTTACAAAGATCGTCAAGGAATAGTGTTTCATCATATTATATATATTGAATATAGTAATTACAATGGTCTATTTGAAATAGTCATCTCGTGCACATTGAATTTGTCGAGGCGGAAAGCCCTTACGTTGGCGTGGTGTAGAAATTAAGAGTGTGGGCTGTTAGCTCAAGTTTTGTCATCTTCACTTCGAGGTTCGAAATTACACCATTTACATCCCCAATGTTGTTCATGTATTCGAATTTTGTGTTGTTTCTCGCAATGCGACTTTAATTAACAATAAATTAATATGTCAGAACTAGTTCATATTTTTAGGTACAATTATTTGCACTTAAGGAAATGAAGATTTATTTAAATAAAATAAATTGCTTTCTCGCGCGCGCGCGAGTGTCGGATGTAAGATGTATTTAATGTGATTACTTTCAATTTTAATATTTAATCATATCTGATTTAAAAACATTTGATTTTGCATTCTACAATGTAAATTAAGAATGTTTTTTTTTCTTTGAAATATACAGATATATTTTTTTTAATAAACAGCTAAGCTGTTTCTATAACTATACAGTAAGGAATTATGATGAAACAAATAAGTGTGACAAAGTTTAATATATATAGTTATAAATCTAATATTCTCTCGAACAGCATCAATGAGGTTTTTTGAGTAGTAAAATTGTTGATCGCAACATTTTATTGGAAACTATACAATAATAAATTGATGCTAATCGAGTATTCTATTCATAGACAAAACAATTTTATTTAAGATTAAACTTATTCTATAAGCTATACCTAGTCAATAAGCTAAACAGCATTTTCTCATACTTCTTAGCGTTTAGTTTATTTCATACAAGCAACTGTGAAAATAATTTAAATAAATCTAGCAGTGTTTATGTGCATGCATCGAGAAGAAATTGTATTACATTGCTGGAAATCCAAAGTAATTCATTCTGTAGAAATTTGTCCTTTGTATATTCTTTCTTTACACTGAACTGAGCATACTATTTTCCTGATTCAATTCGTTTACAAATTATTTAAGCTGCATCAAACAAATTGTAAAGTGCTCTGTTTATAGCTTCATTCTTCATCGGAATCGATCGTACTGACAAAAGATACCTTGGAGCTTTTTTTTTTCAAAAACTTTTATTTACTTTGCTTTTATTATGCTCTAGTTGTCCTATTTTTAGACTTAGCTGTTTAATAGCTTGATCGTTCGACGATTTGCTAGCAATAAGTAAAGGGAGATTATGTTGTTCTTTTCCCCTTTGAAGCACTTTGATTTCCCCACTGATCTTCGTAAAAAATTCAAAGCCTCTATGTAAATCTACATTGGCACGAAAATATTCTTCCGATAAAAATAACCTGCATAAATCAAACCAGCATGTTAGCTCTAAATTGCCTCACATGCCACGTACCATCAAAGCTGAAATCCCAGCATCTGCAATGCGTATATTTAGTGGAATATACGTATACAAATTGCTTATTA
This sequence comes from Trichonephila clavata, assembly GCA_019973975.1. NCBI lineage: Eukaryota > Metazoa > Arthropoda > Arachnida > Araneae > Nephilidae > Trichonephila > Trichonephila clavata. The sequence continues at coordinate 126,963 of BMAO01020822.1, read as the reverse complement.
GTTATGAGACCGGATACATGGGAAGCTGAGGCACTATTCCTTTTCCTATATTTTTTTTTTTTTTCATTTTTCTTAAAGCGAAATTGAAATGCAATGGAAATAGACTGTCCAAAGAAGAAATCTGAAATGCAAAGGCGTCAAGAACTTTTCCAGAGAGATTTTACTTTTTTTCTTGGCCATGAAATATTCACAAAAATTCACCATTTCCCTCATAAACGCATCACAAGGTGCAGGTTATAACGGTGAAAGGAAAACCATTCCGTGCCCGCCACTTTTCTGGGGGAAAAGATGTTCCACGGAACGAAACTCTTTATTTCTTGCTTTTATCATACAGGAAACCCATTATGTGAGATGCGCATTGGAACATGCGTAGAAATTATTCATCTGATTGAAGCACATTTTATATAAAAAGAGCCTAAAAATAGCAGCTGGGATTTCTCCCTTTTTATGTTATCTATTTTTTCCCTTTTCTTCCCTAAATATATTATTAGAATGGTTTGAAATTTTATGGTTACTGTGAGTGGAACATGTGCCACAAACTAATCATTCGGTACCTTAAAAAATTGGGTTCCTGTGTATCACAGCGATAAAGGGAATTTTAAATTTAAGTCTTGATTCTATCACATTTTTTTGGTGCTCTAAAGCAGATTCTTTCACGTTCAATAAGTAAATATATAAGTTGAATAAAAAATTTATAATAAAAAATAAAGTTTGTGAAAGGACTTAAGTGAAGTGATTTTTACCAAAGTTTCCTGGAGGAAAATCAAATACGAGTAGGTCTACCGTGTAAAAGAGCCGATGCATGTTAAATCTGAGTCATCCTGCTTACAGGAGACTCGAAGTCCTTACGTTGGGGTGAAAGTTTGATGAGTGGGTGCCAACTCATGTGTCTTCCACGTCGCTTGATTGAGGATCAAAATTACGAGGTCCCTCACCAAAAGTCCTCGTGTTTCTTCAGAGCATGATCTAAATTAAAATAATATAAAATAAAATCAGGAAAAACAAGTATAGAACAATATTGGCATTTGAAAGATTAAATGGTTTTCCTATTCTTGTATAAATTATTATTTAACAACAGTGCAATGTAATAATAAAAAAAAAGGATGTGCAATACAAAGATGGGAAACCATGTAAATATCAGAATGATATGCCTATATTATTTTTTTTATTAATAAGTATTTTCCTCAGTCTTTATTCTTGTTTTAAGAAATACATTTATTATTATTTGTAATAGCTAATACATTTGATTTTTTCATGTGTTTGATACTTCATGTATATTCATATATTTTTTCAGTTTGATTTATGAACTTGTATATCGTACTAAGTACATGGAATAAAATGAAAAAAAAAATCAATATTCGTTACCTATGTCCTCTCCTGTTTTCTGATTTCGGAGAAACTTTTAACTATTAATCGAAGTATATTAATATACGGAATCTATTTATCTTGATTAACATCATAGCTTACAATAACAAATTTATATTTTTGAGTTTAAAAAAACATTAGTTCTCTTTTTAAAATATCACTAAGTGGAATGTAACTGTTTTTTCCTTTCGAAACAAATGAAGCTTAGTGCGACATAAGAAAAAGTTTTACAAGAAGAATAACTGCGACAAAATACTCTTAGATTTAAAAGAAAAATAAAGAAAAAGAAATCCACTCTCTCTCAGGAAAAAATCTCTTAGAAAATCTACGGACACTCCACGAGCAATACAATAGTTAAAAGGCTGAAGATCGCATCCTACACTGATACTGAATGCACCTCTGAATTTCGCTTCCTTTTTTATTTTTGTTGCTATCGAACATATTCTTTTCCAAAGAACGCGTCTCACGTTTCAGTAGCACATAAGTGCATCAAGAGAAACTGGCAACTGTGACATGCGTTCGAATAGCAGAAGGAAAAAGAAGAGGACACAAGAACAACTTCTCCATCACAATGTACCAACAAACCCGTCTGTCGGGGGAAAAAGGGGTTTCTTTTCCTCCTTTGTGTGTGACTATTTTGGTGCCGAAACGACCAGTATATAAAAAAGAAACACCTATTTTCAAAAAAACAAATAAGAGATTTGCGAGTCCGTACGATTTTTTCCTTTTTTCCCTTTCTTCTATCTCTTCTTTTCCCTTTGGAATTTCTGTTGAAGTATTCGATACTTAGGTCTAGAAAGAGTAAAACGTTGATCCAAAGAATGCCCACCCCCAAAAAAATTCCAAGTCACCTGGGCCTACTTGGCTTTGAGCGTAGACATATCTGAAATTCAGTTCCTTGTCTTAAGGTACATTAAAGTAAAAAAAAAAAAATAAATAAATAAACGCACACACACATTTTGTTTTATTCATTTTTAGGGGGTGGAAAAGAGGGTGGTGTGTTTTATATATCTCGCATTACGTTCGGGAATGTTTTACTTGGATTTTAGAGAAGTTTTTACCCCAAATTCTTGCGCGTGGGTGGATTTAAAGAAAAGCAGGGCTTTGAAGCATGTGCCCTTCCTTAAACGCAAAAATTTAAACATATGGTTCTTGTAATACATATATGATTCTCATGAATTCTGACATTGATTTATAGGATTTTTCTTATCTGTTTTCCCTTGTGTTTTCTTGTGAATATTTTAGCTCTCTTCTATATAACAATATTATCTCTATAACTAAATGCTTTTCGTACACTAGCGAATTATATATAGAACAAGTAATATAAAATTATTTTTAAGTCTATTTAGGTCAACAAAGAAAATTTTTATTTTGGTTTCTTCTTATTAAATAGTTATAATTAATATAAATATGTATATACATGTGACAGAATCACAATATTAAGGTATCCGACTACCCTAAAATTGTGATTTTTTCCAAAAATTGACACATATATTTTATGATTTTGTTTTATAAGCTATTTTATTGGTTTTATAAAAATACCAAGTTTATTATTTTCCATTCACTAGAACAAAAACTACAAGTGTTTTAGTAAAAGCAAATGCCATTACTTTAAGCAAGATGTCATACTTAAAAACGCGTTTTACTCGAAATGTGTGTTTTTTTTAATGCTCAAATGGGGACAGCGATTGCTCAAAACGTTTTAAAAATATTTAACTGAAATTTTGTGTGTATGTTTTGTATAATAGTAGAATTGTTTTAACCTTCAGATTTATCAATCGCTGCATTATTACAAGTTTTACAGTCCCTTAAGTTAATATAATCACTGTTTTTTAAAGCATTTTCATATAATAACTAGGATAAACTGCTCTAGGTTTTGTAAAAATTAAAATATCTCTTATCCTGAACGTCATTTCAAAAATGAATAACATAGCAGTACATCAGAATTGAAAAATTGAAAATTTGTTGATAAACTTTTGGTACAGAATTTTATGTTATTTTTTGTAAATTTCTACCCATTTTTTCCCATTTTAGTAATAATAATTTATTTTTCTCTTCTTAATTTTAGCATACTTTTCTTGAAATGTACTAAACAAATCTAAAAACCGCAAAAAAAAAATCTCCATATCTCCATTTTTTTTTAAAAAAAATAATAAGTTGTCTCAAATAATCAGATACTTTAGTGACAAAACAGAAAGTGATTTGCCTTGCAATTTTCCATTTTCCTTTCTATATACCTCATAAACCCCGCAAATCCTTTTGGAAGTCAATTTGCATAAAACCCATTCTTAGTGGATATTTACTCAACAAAGCAATGTTTTCCGAATTTCAAGTCTGGAGTTTAATAGTTCAAAAACGAACATTTTTGGAAAGACTGACAACTAACGGCTACACGATGTAACCGATTTGAAACTTCGGTGTTCAATGCGTCGTGTTGTGGAAGATTTGCATTTTATTGAACAACAAATTTGATGCGAATAGTGAATTGATCCTCGAATAAGGCGAGAGCAAAAAGTTATTCCATGGAGGGAAGGAAAAGAATTGTGGGAAATTCTGGAGGTTACAAAAGTATATGAAAAGAATGGTGAAAGACCTGTGGAGATAATAATCTTACAGCTTTCTACAAAGAAAAAAAGTTCGGTCTTTTAATGGTCCGGAAGTGGCTTTTAGAGCTCGAAAACCTCAGTCCAGGCTTTTGCAGGGGTACCACAGTTAGACTAATCGCCAGAGGAACTCACATCATCAAAAAACTGGATAGCAGTCTTTTTGCAGCGATGTGAACTGGAGTGAGATTTCAGAAGACCACATGGCTGTATTTGAATAAATACAAATATTTATTTCTGGATATAAAATAAATGCGATTCTGAATCATGAAACACATTTAAACCATTGAGTATTAATAAAAGGCAGCTCCTGAAAAAAAGCCCAAATGCGTGTTTTGCAGCAAAAATTAATATAAGATTATGTCTTATTGTCTGTGTCACCATCGCTATGTCTATGCAATTATCATCACCTACAGGGTGATTCTAAAATCATGGGACAAACTTTGAGGGGTGGTAGAGCTCACTAAAACATATAATTTTTGTATTGGAATATATGGGTGGAAGTGCCGCGTTGAGGTATAAACAGAAATAATACTTACTCCTACTAGAGTCATGGACATTAAGATCAAAAATCAAATTTTTTTCAGTTTTTAGATCGAAGCTTATTGTTATCAGAAAGCGTTTGTAATTTTGCATGTGAAACCAATGTTCAGTTTCAAGACGTTTGGATTCTGACCGACAGCCGTGCTTCTGTACTGCATCTCTCCAATTGGACATCTATAGGGGACCTGACTAGACTTGATATCCTTAATCGTGATCGCCTTTCTTCCGATCATCGTGTTTATTTTCATCGTGTAATTTAATGTACAACAGACAGCTGCCATATTGATTTGTGGACGAGGTAATCCAGTGATCATAGTCGTGATCTCGTAACCAGCATTGTCGAGTTATGGGTTCGTGTCCTAGTGTCATTGAAGACCCGCCGAGTCAAGATTGAAAAATTCCTCCAGTCGGCGTAGTGTGGAAGTTTGGAGAGTGAGGTACCACCTTATATATCATCTTTATCTCTTGACGGAGATTCAAAATTACGAGATCCGTCATTCAGTAGTCCTTGTGTTGTTTTTTAATTGCCTTATTAATAATAGACGTTAATATATGGATTTTGGAACATGGATCGCAACGCGATCCTCCGTCCCATAACAGGATAGTAAGTGTTGCCTGTGAAGTTTAAGAGACTTGTATAAGAGATGAAGTCCTCCTGATTGGTGGGGATGATGGTGATCTCTGATTGGTTGAAGTAGGAGGCAGTGGATGACGCAAGAGTTCGGGAAAAATCACGAGATTTTCTATGCTAGGATGTGGGATGGATATAGTGACCTGTGATTGGCGTTTGAAGATGAGTGAGTCAACTCTCTATTGGCTGTACTGAAGTTGCGATAATAGGAAAGAAAAAATTGAAACGGCTAGCCTGGTGGGTACCCCGAAGGGTGACCGTATTAATAAAAATCATTTTTAGGACTTATTTTTCTTACTTTACCGTTATAATTATATCACTTAACGCCTTTCTTTTTATCGTTGTTTTGTTAATTTTTCTCGGAGCAATACATCGCCTTTTGACTCGATTTTTAGTTACTGTGCATTTTTAAAAGGAAATAGCCAAAAACGCGTTATACTGGCATCAAAAATGCAAGGAAAACTATCCTATTTTATGTATTTATGCTACCGTTGAAGCATATAATAGTAAAACCTCGACTTAGCTACTCCAACTTACTCGAATCAGGAGCTACGTGATTTTTAAATTTCGTCAACTCGTCTTTTGTTTGGGCTCTAACTTTAAATGACGTATGAAAAAAACTGTGTCCTTATTTTACATCACTGAAACTCGGGCGGCATTTGTGCCAGAGCCTGATGGAATTGGTAATGTGTCTATCTTGCCAGGTAAATAAATTTAGTAGATGTGATGACGCTCAAGATTGTTGGATTCTTACAACCAGGAGTTAACAATTGATGAAGTCATCGAAATGCGTGAGTAAGAACAAGACATTGAAGAACTTGAGTCTATAGACCCAGTTCAATAAGAAGTTCGAATAACGGTGTTGGGAATTAGACAGAAGGCTTCAGATTGATTAAAAAAGGTTACAAATTTTAGAAAATATCAATTCCAACAAAGAGTGTATTTTTTCAACAACACAATGAATAAAATAATTATCTTGCTACGAGCGCATTTTGTGCGATAAAAAAACTTTGGGTTGATAGACTACTTCGTCTTGCGATTTTGTATTTGTGTTATCTAAGATTTTATTAAACGTTTTATTTATTTTTTAAATTATTTTCTTTCGTCTTCGGCTTCAATTAAAAATTATTTATATATATTTATTTGCGAAATTATACACCGACTACGCGGTTATCATTCAGTTCTACCTAACGTGTAAGTTTGGGGTATAACTGTAATCATAATAACTGTAATTTCATAGAATTTGTGTATTTGTTTCATGAAATATGTATATATATATAAATATATATATATAACTTATCAAATGAATTAAAAATTTTCAGTAGATTAATAACTTTACAATTTAGTTAATTGTTCTATGAAATAATTAGGTTTTATGTAAATTAAAGGATGATAGACAGTTGAAGTGAAAAACAAACAATTTGACATTTATAAAACTACAGACTTTTTTTTAAAATTATCTGATTATATTTATCTCTCGAAAGAAGCATACGCTCATATTACTGATAGATCAATTGATAAATAATAAAAAAACAAAATATATAATATAACATTTTGCTAAATTATAGTTCGTAGTTATAAAAAATAATAGAACAGAGGGTAGTGAGTGAAATGTTATTTTTTTTTTTTTTTTTTTTTTTTTTTTTTAATATTAGGTAGTGAGTGAAATCGTTATATTAAAATTTTTAAAAAAAAAAAAAAAAAAAAAAAAAAAAAAAAAAAAAAAAAAAAAAAAACCTATAATTATAAAAATTATGAGGTTACTTAGTCCTGCTGTCAAGCATTCTAGCCTCAATGATAAAACTCATCATATATACATATTATACAGGGCGGGGTAAATAAAAATGGTCCGGACAAACCTGGAACTCTGTTTTCCGGGTCACTTTTATTTACCCTATCCTCTCTCTCTATATATATCTAATATATAAAATTCTCATGTCACAGTGTTTGTAACCAAACTCCTCTGAAATGGCTGGGCCGATTCTTATGAAATTTTGTGCGTATATTCAGGAAGTCTGAGAATAGGACGTAAACTATTTTTCATTCCGATATTGCAATTAGTTGAGAAGATATTAATTAAAAACCTTAAAACCCCTGTCTGTTGTTTTGCTTGGCGTCGAAAATCGGTTTCACACCAGAAAAATACTACTCTGTCAGAGAAAAAAGAAAACCCAGACCCAGAGAAAAATTATAGGAAGATAAATACATCACTGTCATTTAGGGAAGTTGTAAATAATATATTTCTGTTGAGTTTTATTCCATGTGAAAGAGTTTTATGATATTTCGAAAAGCACAGATGATTGAAGGATTATTCCGCCAAAATTTATTTATGTATCATCAATTTGCAGTGCTATAATTATTTATTCCCATTTTGCTCAAGATAGTTCTCGCGTTTAGTTAATTAAGTGATCTCATATAAATCAATAGTTTTCAACACGTGTCACGAGCTCTCGCCTACAACAACTATTGTGTTTCCTGTATAAACCATTTCTGCATATTTTCAGACATTTTGAGTTCTTATTTATTATTTATTAGTTTATTTATTATTAAACGCCAATTAATAAAACTGTAATACTCAGTGCACTCAAAATTTCCGGGAGACATTTTCAATGTAAAGAGAAATATATACGTATTTTATAATTATGAAAGGTAGAGGGTAAAATAATAAAAGAACAGATATATTATCAGTATACTGTTTTCTAGCATTACATACTTCATTTTGATCTATTTGTGTGTTTTGTACTGTAAATAATGCCAGCAAGACGCAAAGGGTCTGATTTAGGCCGTCGAATTACTAAATCTACAGCCATGCGAAATAGAAGAGCTCAAAAAACAGACAAACAAATCCAACAGGATAGTGAAGATGTGCGTGTGAATATGGCGCAGTTGCGTAAATCCCAGTCACAAGAGGTACGAGTTGAACAAAATCAACAAAGACGATTAGAACAAAGACAAACGCGTCGATTCCTATTTGACACACTCAAAGCAAATGACCAACAACGCCAACAAGTACATCGAGCATTTACAGTCGATTCATTCCGTCGTCTTCCATTCGAGTATGAGCCCAATGTTAAATATTACGCTCATTCGAATGTGACAATTGGTGCTATGGACAAGGAATGTCCGCATTGTAATGCGCTTAAATTTAAAAATGAGCCAGCCGGGATGTGTTGCGCGTCAGGAAAAGTGCAACTACCGGAAATTAAAACACAACCTGAACCATTGAACGGTTTACTTATTGGTGCGGGTCCCGATTCTAACCTGTTCCTGAAGTCAATTCGAACATTCAATTCATGTTTCCAAATGGCATCGTTCGGAGCAACAGAAATAGTTAAAAATAATGCTGAAAATGGTCAACAATTTAATTCAACATTCAAAATTAAAGTCCAAGTTTATCACAAAGTGGGCTCATTGCTGCCAAAGCCAAACGAACCACATAAATTTTTACAATTTTATTTTATAGGGCGATGAGGACTCCGAAAGCGCACTCGCCAATCGCGGGGATGCACGTTGTAGCTACAATAACCTCAATTCACTTTTTGCCAGACGCATTGCCGGTGAACTGGACGCTTTATTGAATGAGCACAATGAATTGTTGAAATTATTCAAATTACAAAGTGGCAATCACGCTATTGTCATCAATCCTGATAAAACACCAGCTGGAGAGCACATTCGTAGATTCAATGCACCTGTTGTTCACGACGTTGCTGGAATCATGGTTGGCGACCGAACAGCTACGCGAATTCAAACGGATTCAATTTCCAATTAGATTGGCATTCGCAATGACAATCAATAAGTCTCAAGGCCGAACGATGTCCGGTTGTCGCTTAGATTTGGGCACACCGTGTTTTTCACGCGGACAATTATATGTGGCATGTTCTCGCGTGGGTAAACCATCTAGTTTGTTTGTGTTGGCTAAAGATGGACTCACTAAAAATATCTTTCACTCCATTGCACTAAGAGACTGATAATGTTATTTTTTAATTGTCATAATCTGTGATAGAGATGTAATTTGAAATTTATTAGTTAAAATAATAAAAATATAAACAATTCAAAAAAGGAATGTTTGGTGCTTTGTTACTTTTATAAACCTTCATCTTTCACAGCGCACCATTCCTCTTTCAGTCATATACCACATCCCCACACACTTACAATGAGTTAGTTATTTTTTTTATTTGACTACTAAAATATTCACTAGAAAATAATTTATTTGGCAAAACAACGTTTGCCGGGTCAGCTAGTATATATATATAAAGAGAGACACAGAAATCACACACAGACACACATCTTTTGTAAAATACCCATATAAAAATTGGATGCTATTTGAATTTATTCTGAATGTTGTAAAGTACACATAACCTTACGATTGAATATAAATGCATAAATTGTACACAATATCTCCCCCCCCCCTTTACACAGATGTTAAATTATCATGGAAGGATTCTGAGCTGATAATAAAAGTCACGTGTAATGTAAAATATGAGATATAAATGCATCATATAATTCCTATTTTCAGCCAAATCACCATCGTATGATAAAGTTATTATTGGAAGTTTGCCTAATGTAAATGTAATGACTTTTCTCGATGTATGTATCAGTTATATGAACTTATTTCCATTGGGTTTTCTCACATGTTAAAAAAAATTAAAATTTTTGTTCTATTAAAGTTTTTAGGATATGTGTTCTAATATTCTCCCCCCCCCCTCCTTTTGTCTTATAATAAAAGCTAAAAATTCAAAGCACTAAAAGATCGATATTATATTCGAATGTTTTATAATTTCTAGCATTGCACTTAACCCATTCCCTGCCAGCCAAATTTAGAGCGTCTGGCTTTGAGTGCCAAGGTTTTATTTTAAAGAAAGCATGCCATTTTTCAAAATATAATATTAAGTTTCTGATATGATACTGTAATGGCATTTACAGTAATTTTTATTTTAAAAAAAACTACTGGCTAACATGGAGCTAGCGTCATTGAATAAGATTCCTGTGCTGAGTGCCATTTTCGAGTTAGCAAAAATCTCTACATACAAATATTTTCCTTACGTTTTGTTTGCTTTGACAAGCTCTTCATCTAATTTCATCTGGCGACAGTCGATAATACATATGTGTAATGATTCTACCTGGGAAAAAACTATATTGCGACAGTAGTTATAAAAAGTTGTAAAGTAATAAAAATGGATAAATGTGTGTGTGCGTGCGTGCGTGCGTGCGTGCGTGGGTCCTACTACTCATGTAGGGGTGTATTTTACGTATACAAGTGGCTTTTCTTTTGGTGTCTAGGGGTGAGTCACTATGTCCAGGATCTTGATATTCAAAGAAACAAACTGGTTAGGAAAAAATTACTGTTTAATTAAACATTAGATTGATTTCCGATTAAATACTGGTTTACAACATGAGCTATTTCAAGGAGCATACACTCAATTGTCGCTAAGCCTATCGACCACCACGCTGACCGAAACGTGACCTCGCGCCTGTAAACCGGAGTCTGTCTCGTTCTCCCCGTCGCTCTCGCTTCTCTTCAAAAGCCCACCATTCCGGGGGGGGGGACGCATATATTCTTAGTAGCGCCATCTATTGGTGAGGTTGTAACCTCACTGATCGGATATTTTATATCCCTAACACTTTAAATCCTACAAACTCGGCCAATCCTGACTGTCGATGACCTCAGCGACGCTTGAGAATGCTCTCATGATTACATATCGTATTACATTACAAAATATAAGAAAAAGTACACAACATGCATAAGACATATAAAGTGAAGGGTATACTCTATAGTTACTAAAATTTAAAAAAATGTATACATTTGTAATTACTATTCTATCCATAAGAAAAATACTTCATTAAATCAGCGAAAGTAGCAGTTACATTTGGCCCAGCGTGATCCCCTACTTTCTCAACTGTATATCTGTCTCTAGATTTGATTTCAGTAATTTGATATGGTCCGAAAAATTTGGGTCTAAGTTTAAGGCCTCCACCAAATTGTGCACGTTGAACCGCTACCAAATCATCAACTTGGTACTCGGGAGCCTTTTTCCTTTTCTTATTATAAGTTTTGCGATTCAGTTGACGGTAGTCAACACAAAGTCTAGAATCTCCATTCTTCTTCTTCACAAGTACTATGGGACTAGCATACTCGGATGAACTTGGTCTGATTATTCCTTGTTCGAGCCATTCTTCAATGTTTTTGTTCACAATTTGCTTTCCTGTGTACGACAACCAACATGCTGGTTGATAGACTGGATTATCATCGTTCAGTGTCATTCTCATCGTCACATCTGTGGATTCAGTCTTCTCAGGTTTGTACGATGAAATTATTCTGGTTAGATCGTTTTTCACTTGTGAGTCAAAGATGTGACTGAAATCTAACTCATCTTCAGGATGTACTCCGGATATTTGCATTAGCCATGCCTTTTCCTCATGCTTATTGAACATGACACCATCTTGGGAGAAATTCAAAGAAGCTTGTCCCAAAATGTCTGTACCTATAATGGCTTCAAAATTGAGCTGTTTGGTTGGCACCACATGCCACGTTAAAGAATATTGATCGTTGTCCAAGACAAAATCATACTCGAATTAGCCCTTACTCGAAGTCTTGGTTACTACTTCAAATTGTCCTAACCCGTATAACACAGTGTTTATTTTAGATAGTCTTGAATGGGTCAACAATCTTCGTGCTTACATCTTCGCAGATTAGACTATCTGTACTACCAGTATCTATGAGTGCCGATACAATTTCATTGCCTAACATAATGTTTTTTAAGTGTAATCCTTTCTGCGTTATGACAGAACAGCTTAGTACTTGGGAATTGGGTTGTTCTCTTTTGATCGATTTCATTGCTTTAGGGCAATTAAAACTCAAATGATCTAAGGAATGACATATGTAACATTTCCTAGGTGCTCTTTTTATCAAAATCTCTACTCGGAGGAGTGTCTAAATATTTTCTTTCAGGATTGAAATTTCCTGTTCTCCTTGTATTGTGATTATCAAATTTTCTGAAATGCTCCGTTTGATTCGATCCTCTAACTTCAGGTCTTCGAGCAGACTTTAAAGTATATTTTTTCTGTTTCAACGTCCTACGGACATCCTCAAATTCTTCAAGTCTCTCGGCTAATTCAACTGGGCAGTTGATACTTGGCCATTCGTCTAGGTGACGTTCTTGGAATTCAACAGGGACTCTTTTCTTCATCTGGTAGGCTATCATCAGATCCCGTAGTTTGTCAAATGTTTTTACGTCCAATTCTTCAATCCATCCATTAAAATATGTTTGAACTTCTTGGTAGAAATCACGCCATGTTTTGTCCGAACTTTTCTGATGTGTAACAAATAGCTGCTTGAACTTCTCTGGGTCAATTTAAACCTTTACAAAAGCAAAGACCTCACGTGGTCATAATTCCTCGCCTCTTGTTCCGTTTCTCTAGCGATCAACTGTGTGATTTATTGCGGGAGTAGGCCTAACAGGTGTGAGACCCAAAACGCTTTCGGCACATCCATCATACATGCTTGGCACTCAAACAATATTAAATATAAGCTGATATCCTCTTTCATATTAAATTTATGTAGCAGTTTGTTCAATTCATTACTAGGTGTACGATTATTCCTACTCAATATTTCCTGATTTAATCCGATCTGAGCTTCGATTCTAAGTTTTTCTAACTCTAAATTATCCTGTCGTTTCCTTTCTTCTAATAATTCTCTCTCCTTTCTCTCTTCAAAGATACCTTCGTACATCAATTTGGTGTAAACCTCATCGTACCCTGCACTTTTGGTTATTAAATTTCTTAGCATTGGCTTAGTCATGTCGACTGTCGCCTCTAAACGTAACTCTGTAGCTAACTCTAACAAATCCTCAGTTTCCCCTTTCAACAAGAAAGACATTTTCCCCCCTTTTTAATTAAGGAGTTAAGATTTTATACAAGAATTATTGTACTGGAGAATAACAGGTATAGTGCTAAATACTGTGAAAGGTAGGATGCTAGCTCTGCTAAATTTTACCCATACTTCTACTAAATATATAAAAGTTATGCAAATAAAATTTTCAATTAAAACCAATGTAAAATTCAAATAATAATAATATATCATCCATCAATAATTTAAAATATATCAAGTAATAATTTAAATTGGGATATATAATTCAAAATTAATAGTTATTAAATGCAATTTCAAAAAGAAAGACAAAAAATATGCAAGTATATAATTGCAAAATTAGGTAAATAACATGTTCATGCAAAATTTTAGAGAGGATAGAAATAACAAAAATCAATTTCGGTTGCAATATTTGCTCAGATTAAAAAAAACACAGATTCAAAAAGAAAAAAATCATCAAAATATGGATTGTCAAAAAACATAACAGATAACTAAACATAAATAAGTCTGACCTTAACGTCGAGCTGAAGGCTTGGCACGAGAGAGGGAAGGAGAACCTACTACTCCCTTCTTTTCCTACGTCACACAAGTCGGTTACTCCATCAACTTGATCTGTCCTTAGAAATATTTATTGCTCCCGTGCAAAATGGCGGATACGAGGTTTTTACACAATCTTGGATGATTTTAACTTTCGCGCACACACAAATCTTTACAATTTCAAAATGCAGGGACTGCACTTTCCGCTTGGCCAGGACGGCATTCACTGATTCACTGAAGAAATTGTTTCGCCAGGACGGCATTCACTGCAGAAATTCTTTTACCCGGACGACATTCACTTGAATAAATTCTTTTACCAGGACGGCACTCATTGAAGAAATTCTTTTACCAGGACGGCACTCATTGAAGAAATCACTTCACCAGGACGGCGATTAGAAGCAAAAACAAACGTTATTCCAATTCGTGTGAGGCTGACACACTAGTCTTCAAACTTATCTATCTAGTAAATAATTTCTCTACAGGCGAAAAGTCGGGTGTGGGATCAATGACTATTTACCAATTCTGCCTTTTTTTTAATTTAAAAAAAATTATCCCGGCTGAACTCCCATAAAATATGTAGGGGTGTATTTTACGTATACAAGTGGCTTTTCTTTTGGTGTCTAGGGGTGAGTCACTATGTCCAGGATCTTGATATTCAAAGAAACAAACTGGTTAGGATAAAATTACTGTTTAATTAAACATTAGATTGATTTCCGATTAAATACTGGTTTACAACATGAGCTATTTCAAGGAGCATACACTCAATTGTCGCTAAGCCTATCGACCACCACGCTGACCGAAACGTGACCTCGCGCCTGTAAACCGGAGTCTGTCTCGTTCTCCGTCGCTCTCGCTTCTCTTCAAAAACCCACCATTCCAGGGGGTGACACATATATTCGCTGGTAGCGCCATCTATTGGTGAGGTTGTAACCTCACTGATCAGATATTTTATATCCCTAATACTTTAAATCCTACACTCATTATTCAGGAAAACCATCCACTGGTACAAGAAAATTGCGTTACACTACTTCGAAATCTTCCTGAGAATGCTTACATGATCTATAACTAAAGAAATCGAGGGTACAAAAAGATGAGGATGCTTCAATTTTAGGGGTTATTATACGTTTATACTTGTAGGCGACGGCAGAAATGCAGGAGTTAATTGAATTGTAAATTTAAAAGTAGTTAGGAATTTCTGTTCGAATAAGCTCATTTTAAGCACGTTTTTATAAGTTTCACTTGCATGTAACGGAATCTTGGAACTCGATTTTTACCCACTTTAAAAGGTCAGGTTAATACGAAATTTCGCACACTTGTCAAGGACCGATGACAATGCAATAATTTCATAATTTTGTTCTATTGTCCCTTTCAGGATCGTGAGGAATAAGGATAATCAAATTTGCGATAATTCCGTATACCACTTCCAAATTTGGCGACTTATTGCATTTTCCATTTCAGATTTAGCGACTAAAAGAATAAGGTGTAACCCTAAGGCGAGTGTTTTGAATTTAAAGCTAATTATGTGCAAGTATAAAATACACTTTCGGTTTATAAAAATAAAACAAAAAAAAGTGTTCTTTATGTGAGAAAGTGGAGAGTTGGTGTGTGTTAGCAATTTCTAACCATAATATAAACATTTTTCTGAAAATGAAAATAAAAAAAAGGCTTGTGCATGTGAAAAAATTAATTTACGTTCTAACTGCTAAATATTTTTTATTTTTATAAGGCAATACGGTTAGAAGTGATGATACGAATTACCAATATAGCAATACGTTTAAAAGGTGAGAAACTGATTGCCAAAAATATAACCATGTTTTTACTAACTCGCTTTCTTTAATGTCTGTCCGGGTGGATTTTGTAATTGATTTTAAACTGTGTGACTTTCGGATGAGCTAGACTTGAAATTTGGACCATAGCTCAGAAATGTATGACAATGCATGAAAATGTGAAAAAAAAATGAAAAGGAGGAATTTTATAATTTTTAGTCCGTTATAAAAACATGGTACATTAAAATTTTTTTTAAATTCGAACTTCTTCTTAACACACTTTTATGAGTTTGACCTGTATCTATAGAGACGGAATCTAATATAACGATACGGGACTCATCTGAAGCCCCGTAAACGGAGAGAATAAATACACTTCAGACCCGTTAATTAATATCCAATGAAGAGCAAGACTAATTCCACAGCCACGTAATTCCAGCTTCAAATATCAAACTCAAGGATAAATTCAACAATGAATAAATGATCGTTTAAAAAACTAAAAAACACGCTTTTATTGTAGTTCGAACTAAAAAATGAAAAATAAATTATAGTTTAAAAAAAACTAAAAAACACGCTTTTATACTGAATCGAACTAAAAAGTAAAAAAATAATTCTTAATATAAGAATAAAATGATTAACGAGAAAATTAATGTCATTGGGGTAAAAGCGTGGGGTGTTCTATAAAAATATTCAGTTGTTATAATTTCTATAACTTCTATCCCGAGTTAGTGTAAAAATGCAGTACAAAGCACCCCACGCTTTTACCCCAATGACATTAATTTTCTCGTTAATCATTTTATTCTTATATTAAGAATTATTTTTTTACTTTTTAGTTCGATTCAGTATAAAAGCATGTTTTTTAGTTTTTTTTAAACTATAATTTATTTAATAAAATTTTAAAAAGATAAGTTAAGTTAAATGTCAATAAATCTACTTTTAAATAAGAATTTTTTTAAAAAATTTAAAACTAAATACCGTTTTTGTGAAGTATTATTGATCTTCCATAGTGTTAAAAGTAGGTTAAAAAATATTTCATTCAATTTAAGAACTTTTTTTTTTGGCTCACACATAAAGAAGTACAATTTTATGTTCACGTGGTAATGATTACTGTCCAAATCGTAGTTACTAATCTGATTGATGTTAAGCTCTAGTTGAGAGTGATAAGTATATTCGGTACAATGCAATACGTACAAACATATACTGTAAGAATATAAACTATAAGATAATTATTTTAATAATCTCTCTTTCTCATATATCTATATAAGAAACACGACTCATTCACGACTTATCACAAAATCTCCAGAACTGTTAGACATACAAGACTTGAAAGTTGGCAGGCATATGTCTTTTGCTGTGAATAGTTTGGAACGGGTTTTATGGATATCTATTCCAAAAAGGGATTTCGGGGGGGGGGGGTTATTGACAAACATTCCCGTCTTTGAACCATTAGCTAGGCCAACATAATTTAAATTTTGAAAGCATGTTTCTTTTGTAGAGTTAAGATCCCCCCCCCTCTTCTATCCACAGCGAACAATGGGTTTTGGGGAAATTTATTTCATGGAAGGGTCACAGGAACATAAAAAATAAGCATACGTACATTTTAGGGATTCTTGTGTGTGTGTGTTTTTAAATTGAGAGTCAGGGGCTGTAAGAATAATTTTAAATACAATCGAAAGCTTAATGCTAGGACTAGTAGTATATTAATAACCTAAAAACAATATAGTTATACATCATATCGAAATACCAAGAGCGGCGATGAGAAACGATTACTTTATATGTGAAATATATACATGAAATAACATGAATATATTTAAATAAATGATAAATAGATAAAAAAAAATATGCATGAAATTAATAATTATGTGATAATGTAAACGGTGATTTTTCACATCACTTTTCTTACACAGTTTTCAAATTAAATACGTGGAACGCATATCTCCTTTTTTTTAGTACAAAATTTCTTTCGCACGTTTTTTTACAGTTTTTCGAGAATTTATCGAATACATAGAGGGAAAAAAACAGGTTAATAACAATAACGTGTAACATTATTTAATTTTGTGTTCATTGAAATTCATTTCGGGTAATAAAAAGTATAATAATTCTAAAACAAAATTTTGAAGAACAAAACATTGTAGCGAGAAAAACTATCAGTGAAAACTTGACGAGAATTTTATGTATCCTCCATTCTTAACATTCGTCAATATTTGATACAATTAAGAAAACTATATGTAATTTTACAATAAAAAAAAGAACGATGGTAATTAATTCTTTTTTCAATACGGATAGAAATGTATTGTGATTTATTTTATTTATTAAAAATTCTTTCGTATCGAAATAACTGAAGTGGAATGAATAAAAAACGTAGCATTGAAGAATACATGAATAAATCATTTTCCTTTGAAATATTTGATTTATTTATTTTTTTTTTCTTGTTTGTAATGAAATGGAAATATTTACCCATGTTATCCCCCTTTTTGTTAACAAAGTTTCGGAATGAATACTTAGTATTCAAAATACCAGATATTAATTGTAATATTTCTATTTAAAATAATGTTCTGTTGTACATATTCACAGACAAGGTGGTATCATTAAAAATAAAAGAAAAAAACTGTATATGTATCATTTATTTTATGTTGATGCTCGAAATATCTAGACGTTCCTGTAATTTTAGTCATTTTTAATTACCATTATTCATGCAATTATTAGAAAATACATATCATTTGGAAAGTATTTGAAAGACCTTACTTTGCAGGGTGTCCAAATGTTCTCCGTTACGCAACTGGCTTTTAGAAGGAGGTGGTTCAAAAAACTAAAAGAGAATTATTGCTGCAAATAGATGTTTTTATGCCTTAATGAGCTATTTAAAATCTAGTTTTCCCAAATTAAGAATTAAATTGATTTTTTTACAAAAGTCTTACAAGATCTGTCCTGACTTATGCTTCAGAGGCTTGACCATTGACTTTACGTGATAAGGGAAATTTGAGAATTTTTGAGAGAAAGATCTTACGCTGTGCATTCTTGGTGGGATCCAAGTAAATGGGTCGTGGAGAAGAAGATCTAACTTAGAATTCTACAAAATTTATAAGCAACCTGATATTGTAAAATTTGTCAAATTACAGAGACTTAAATGGGCTGGTCATCTGGCTAGAATGAATGAAGATCGTTGCTGGAAGAAAATCTTTCTGGCAAAGCCCATGGGAAATAGACCTCGGGGCAGATCTCCGTTAAGATGGATTGACTGTGTCAAAAACGACCTAAATATTTTAATGGTCAAAAACTCAAAAACAGTTGCCTAAAGTAGAGATGCATGGAAAAAACTTCTGGAGAAGTCCAAGGCCCATTGTCGAGCCATTGAAGAGAAGGTTAAAAAAATAACTCACCAATAGCCTTTATCGTGCTTTTAAGTTGTGACGCTAATAAACACTCATTCTCTCCTCTCTCTTCCTGTAACTCGTCGATAAGCAAACTTCTTTTTTAAAAAATCTCAATTTTCCTGCTTTTATGTTATAACAAGGATTCTGAGTACACAATGCTGTCAGAAATAAATACAATTATCATTAATCATCAAATGTTTGTATTTTACTTCGACTGTAATATACAACATTTTTGTGCCTTTTTAAACTTTTAAATACAAGTAATATAATTGCATTACGAAAACCTTATCTGTTTACTTTAACTCTTGGAATTTTACCCCCATATTTCAACATTTTAAAATTAAGGCCCTCTTACAGTAGACAGAATTCTACTGCGAGTTTTCGCAACTGCTTCATAACGTTTAGAATAATGGACTAGCGAAAGCTCTCCTCTTTCTTTATTGTTTATCTCCTTTTCAAGAAACCTCGTGTAATTAAGTCGGACAGTTCACAATGGTGTCACTTTTCTCTAATGAGACTTTAAAAAAAAATAATGGTATCGTTGTAAAGTGTCTCTTTGAGTAAATTAAATTCTTAGAGAGGCATTTGAAGCTGAGAGGGAAGGAATGCCGTCTTTTAATTATACAAACCTTTTTAGATGGGGAAATTTCAAAGAATTTGGTCGCTTTTCAAAGTTATCAGAGCATATATTTAAATTGTGCAATGTAATAAGTGAACAAGACTGACTATTCGTCGGGTTTTTTTATGTAAATGTAAGCGAGGTTTGATTATATAGTTACGAATTTTTTGCTTTAGCTGGGAAATATTTTAATGTGAAGTAGAAATTAACTTGCTACTTTTCTGCTCTGAAGTTTAAATTAATTTGTGTATCTCGTTTGCACCCACACATAAGCGAACAAAAAACCTTTGAATGCCAACTGACTTGATACAAAATCTAAATTCGCAATAAAATAAATTTTATCTGGGGAGTTTAAATTTTACTGCGGGAGTAGAGATAGAAATTACGAATTATTTGACTTAATCCAATCCTTTGAATGATTTTATTATCTTGTTATATTAACTGTTAATGGAATTCGGCTTATTTTCGTTATTCTGCCAAAGAGCAGATTTCAAACTTGGAACACATTTTCAAATTAAAATTTTTCCAATATCCATGAAATTCGTGCGATGCCCGACTGTATATCATTTGTTCCTAAAACCTGAAAACAATTAATGATGCTGAATTCTTAGTTTTAACATGCAATGTTAAAAATTGATTTATCATTAAAATACAGGAAATAAAAACATTCTATCAATGGAGCACATTCTATATCGGTAAAAATGAAGTATCGGAAAATTGAAATAAGTAGTTTAATAAAACATTTTATACATATATGTAATGGTTATGGGTAATGGGTCTACTTCGTTATCCAGTAAAGACTAAGAGTTAACAAACAAAACTGTTTTTTCTAATAGTTAACAAAAGGGGACAACACAATTACACACATACTATTCAACGTTAAACGTTTAAACGCGCATCGTTGCCAAAAGGCTAAAAAGTTCTAAGTAGGCAGAGTTCTCTCTCCTTTTCCTTCTCCGTTTCCGCTAGGTCTGAGGATCGCCGCTCGCCTGCGAAGCGAGCCAGTCACGTGTCAGGGGGGGGGAGCATGTAGTGTTACCCTCCCTTGGACCCTTCACATATATGATAGAGAAGCTGGATATATTAATGTTGAAAAATTTTACTAACTGGAAAAAAATGCTTCAAAGCATGTTTTCTATAATATTGCAAAAATGAGCTTTTAAAAAAATTGAAAAAAAAAAGGATTTTAAAATTTTAATTTCTAACAAAATTTTGAAAATAAAATGTGTCGTAGAAAGTACCTAATGTCCCTCCCATCCCGTCTTCGCAATACCTCTGAGCACATGGGTTAGTTTTAAAATTCTTTTCTATCTTTCAATATGTCCTGAGTTATAGGGGTTCTGTTCTAATATCTGGCGTAGACAGTCTTATTACTATCATATTGCCGTGAAACCTCGGAACGTGGTCTCACCCACAATTTAAACAATCTGGAATAGAAGCGAAAAAATTAGAATAGAATTTGTCTGGGATTTCCATATTCCAAGGTGGTGGTGGTGGGGGGAATATATTTGGAAATTCTAGGTTACTGGACCATTACAGATGGCAGGTTACGGATATGGGGAATCAAAGGGATGTATGTCCTTGTTAGTTCCATGCCGGGAGACCAGAAGTTCTGCCATCTCGTAATGCTCTCGGTACAATGAAAATATTTCGTGAGATTTTCCGTTCTTATTTTCACTGTGCATTGTTGTTGTTGTTGCTTATGCCACCTGATCGACAGTAGCATCAAATCAAGGCCCACGGAATTCTTCGTGGCAAGAGGGTAGTAGTACACCTGTCGTTATCTGTAACTTTGAGCACCATACAGGTGACAGTACGACTTAGTTCGATTCTACCCCAATTTAGAGGGCGAATCCCCTGGGGGTGTTCAGAGGCCTCCCACCTCTCTTCCTTTCCACAAACCTCACGAGAGGACTTTCGGCTCGACAGCTATTTAGAGTGCTCCCATGCCGCAAAGGCACTATACATTTACTAACATCCATGGAATCGAATCCAGGCCCTTTGGCACAACAGTCAGCTTCTCTAACCACTATACTGGATGGGCGGCTTTGTTTCTCATAATTATAAGGAAAAACAAATATTTTATTTTAACAAAGCACTTGACGTTATTATATAAAATATATTTATAATTTTTATATTAACTACAATTATATGTAGGGGCAATATTTATTAACTTTTTTCCCCTTTTTAATAAAATGAAAGCACAGCTTAAAGGTTTTTTGAAACCTTCATAATTATAAGGATAGTTAAGATTTTCGTAATTATTTTCACGGTTATTTTTTTGAGTTAATATTTTGAAGTGGGGGGGGGGGCTCCTACCGTAGTGAGACAGTGAGCCATACAATCTCGCATATTTCCAACAAGAATCAGTACCATCCAGTGCAGCATATGGTTGTAATCATCTAGGTCGTCGAATGAAATTACACTGTCTCTCATTTGCATACAATAAGTCAAAATATTTCCTATAATTTTTAAGTTTGAGGAATTAGTTTGCTAGGTCAAAATATTGGTATTTCTTTCTACAAACCATTTTTTGCTGCTTTAAAAGCGTGATAAGAATCTCCATATCTTGTTGAAAAGTAATATTATTACCCGTAACACGTTAATGCTTCGCATGTTCATATAAACAGGCTCATGTACTGAATTCGTTTTATTCCATTAGCTGAAATTGCTTTCCAGAACATTAAAGATCCGCATTTGAAACTTTTCTCCATCTGAAGTCTTTCTCTTTCTTGAGATTATTCCAATAGCAGTTAAAACCATCTGCTCCTTCAAGATTAAAACGTTTCTCATCCGATAATATAACAATTTCCTATCCATGTTGTCTCTAATACACTTTAACACAGTCCCTCTTCGTATCATTATATGTTTATATATTTTGACATTTTGTAAACTCACGATTATTTAAAATATGTTAACTTTTGACTTCGAAACTTTTCCATCACAATCATTGATAGCACATATTTTTCACAACAGCAACAGGGCAAATAATTTCTATGAGACAGTTTTAATTTTGCCCCTGATCTATTTTGTACCGAATCATTACTTCTACGTTTGATCACATTCTAGAACTGTTTCAGGTATTTAAATTTGCTTAGATTTGCGGTTAATTAGCAGTCTAGAGAGGCAGTCCAATTAGTTCGAGAGAATTTGGAAGATTGTACATAAATGAGGTTAGGCTGGCAGTTAAAAAAAATTCATATGAAGTTTGATTTTTCGTTCCTAAGTTAAATGAAACAAACACAAATATAGTTATAAACATTATAACTATATAACATTATAGCTATTATAAACATTATAGTCATAAACATTAAAAAAACTATATTTCTTTCTTTACTTAAGAAAATAATTATTAAGATTTCTTTGATCAAGATATATTGTGTTTTGTAAACTCTCATTAAATTAATTTTCTTAAAACATAGATTTTCCTTTTAAATATGAGAAATACTATATTTATTCAATGCTTACGCATGCTTTATGCCAGTGGCTCTTAATCTGGGGTCCGTGGACCCCTGGGGGTCCACGAAAGTCTCATTCGATGCTAAGATTTCCCTCTTTTACAGACTGAATGGCCTTGTAGAAAAATTGAATGATGTGCCATTCTGGACTAGATCACTAAATTGTCACCCATGAAAAAACTTTACAATAGAACATGTATTTGGATAAAGATTATTAATTCACTTTTTTTTGTTTGCAATTACATGGCCATTGCTACAACGTAATATTTTCAGAAATTATATAACAAAAGTGCACATATGCTAAGATTAAGAACTGAATGCATATCACGCCAAAACGATAAATGTATTAAAAATGAGGGCCTGCGATGGCAGGCTGATACATAGATGGGTCCACGGTGATCGAAAGTGTAAGAACCGCTACTTATGTCATTACTTTAAATACTAATATTCCAGTACCATCATGGCCGCGGTGGCCGAGTGGTCTAGGCATCGGATCATGGCTAGCGTGTCATGAGTTCGATCCTAGTACCACTAAAGATCCGCCGTGTAGGGGCGCGATGCACGTTAAATCTGTCGAGAGCTCAAACATCCTCGGTGTGGTGTGGTAGTTAGGAGAGGGGGTGCCAGCTCAGGTGTCGTCCGCGTCACTTGACCATGGTTCAAAATTACGCGGACCGTCGTCAAAAAGCCCTCGTGTTGCTAATCAGTGCGACGTTAATATTCTCTCACTCACTCCAGTACCATCATATTATTATGGTGAGGAAGATATAACTCGATACCCTTGGCTCCGTAAGCACGTAACATACTACTGGACCAAAATGATCATTTCTGTCCGAAGGTTGTTACTGGCTTATATAGATACCACCGCGACACATTCCCTCACCAGTGAGTCAGTGGATAGGCGAACGAACGATATAGTCGATATGGCGACCGTGTGATTTGTTGCTGTTGCGCCAAGTGTGTCTGACGACTTAGTTTGCTGCGTCAAGTGGTGGCCACAGTAGCCAAGCGGTCAAGATGTAGGATCATGGCTAGCGTGTCATGAGTTCGAGCCCGGTACCACTGAAGACCCGCCGTGTAGGGGAACAATGCACTTTAAATCTGTCGAGAGCTTAAACTTCCTCCCGTTGTGGTAGTTAGGAGAGGGGGTGCCAGCTCAGGTGTCGACCGCGTCACTTGGTCATGGTTCAAAATTACGCGGTTCGTCGCCAAAAGCCCTCGTGTATCTAAACAGTGCGACGTTAATATTCATTTACTCACTCTCGCTGTGTCAAGTGGATTTGACGGCTTTGTTTTCTACGGCAAGGGGATCTGACGGCTTTGTGTGCTGCGTCAAGTGTGTCTGTTTCCAGATCAGAAGGTTGCATGTTTATATCACGTCCTGATCACCAATGAGGATGATAGAACTCGGTACCTTCGGCTCCATAAGCACGTAACATACCACTGAACCAAAATGATCAATTCAGTCCAGAGGCTGTTTCTGGCATATATAGATACCACCGCTACTATGGTAAGTGACTGCCTCCCAAACAATAATATCACCCTCCTTCCTCCAGTTTATACATGAGTGCGGCAGGTATAAACTTCAGGCTGAGTTAGAACATAGTGCCCATGAAGACCCACCGTATAAGTTCAATCTGTTCAGGCTCAAATTCCTCCTGATAGTGTAGTCTTGAAGCTTGGAGTGGGAGGATGCCAGCTTAGATGTCGTCTTTGTCCTTTAACTGTGGTTCAGAATTGCCAGGTCTGTCGCCCATACCCCACGTCATGCCTTAGTACGACGTTACTAAAACACGCAATCCTCCATCAGTTTATACAAGTCAACTTCATTACTTTTTAAGATAAATACACATTTTAATACTTTTTGTTTTATTATTGTACCTTAAATTTCAAAAGAGTTAATGTTGAAACTATTCAAAGAATTCAAGTCAGAGGGAGAACAGAAATATATTTATGGAATTTTGGTTATTTTATTAAGAGGGGGGGGGGGCTCTGTCATGATTTATCGAACTGAGTTTTGGAATGGCTTAAGTTCCATTCAAAGGTATCATTACATTTAAAAACTTAAATGCACCATAAAAAGTCTACTGTCTATAATATTAATAAGAGCTCTGAAAAGCTTGAACAAAGTCACCTAAGAATAAAATTTAAATTCATGTTTGCATAAACCTCTGCTTTAATGTATATTATACAACGATATAACATAGCTTAGAAAAAGAGGGCAGCATATATGCTTAAGAGCAAAATTTAAATTCATATTTATCTGCATGTTTTGGATATTGATCCATATTACATAATGATATAGCAAATTCATATTGACATTTCTTCCAATAGCAGCCTTGAAAATATCGAAAATGCCTCTCAGGCAGAAAAGTGGAATTTAACTTAACCCATAATATATTTTCATCTCACAGGAATAGCGATTCTTAAATAAGACGTCACGCGTCACATTACATGATTGATTACATTTTTGACTTTTTTTTTTCTTCCTTGACTCTGGCGCTTTAATGAGGGGCCATCAGTCAAAAATTCTTCTTAAATTTACCAATCATTTTATTCTGCCGACTCATCGTTTGATTGAACTCGCCAAGGGGGCTTTATACTGCTTTCGGTGACTATTTAATGCTCAGAACCTGTAATTTTGAACTGGAGCCATGTAAATAAGTCTGATCTGAATATCTTAGATATTCATGTAAGCTATTCGTGTAATAGGTGCTTGGTATCTTTTTGAGTTTGTACTCTTGTTTCGTCACTGAGTGAAAGAAAAATTTGTTTTGGATAAGCTGGTTAATGCATTTTGAAATTTTATTCATTGAATAAGAAGTATAAAAACCATGATTTAAAAAAAATCAATAATGTTAAAACTTTTCTGAAATTGGTTCCTGGCAGTGGCGCACACAGGAATTTTTCAGGAGGGTCGAAAATCCACCATTCTCGTATTGTACCCCGATACCCTACCAAACATATTTTTTTTTGGTTTTGTTGATTGTTGGAAAACAAGAATTTTTCAAGGGTCGAAATTCTTGTCCACTATTCTTGTATCATGCTCCAATACGCCGCCCAACATATTCTTTTGATTTCGTCGATTTTCGGTAACAAAAAACAGTAAAAAATCAATAATTGAATGAATAATTAGCATTAATTAATAAAATTAATTATAAAAACATATACTTTATTAAATTTTACGTACTATGCATAGGATAATAGTCAATCGAAAAAAAATCAAAGGCTTTTGGGGGTCTGGACCCCAGGACTTTCCCCTTGTGTGCGCCACTGGTCGGGAACAAAAAACAGCAAACATTTAATTATTGAATAAATAATTAGTAATAATTAATAAATTTAATTATTAATAACAAATAATTGATTAAATTGTACGTACTGTATACTTAGGATTATAATAAATCGAAAAAAATCAAGGGCTATGGGGGTGGGGATGTCCAGACCAGCCCCCCCCCTTTTGTGCGCCACTGGTTTCTAGATTTGTGTATGTCATGAGTTCGAGCACTAGTGCCACTGAAGATCTACCTTATATTACAGCCGATGCACATTGAAGAACTGAAAGTCCTAAAGCTCGAGTAGTCTGGTAGTTTGGAGAGGGGGTGCTAGTTCAGGTGTCATCGTCGTCACAAGTTTGAAATTAATTTTCTCTTTCTTTCTTTCAAATGAGCTGCATTTTGGCAAAACCTTTGCAAACATAAAGTCCCAAAATGTGAGAGCCATTTCATTGGTGGCACCCTCTAGTGGCGGCTCCTAAGACTATATTTGTTATGCTTGAAGTTATTCAATTTAAGCTCCTGTCGGATACTAAATTTTTCTTTGATTAAATTTTGCGAGAGTAACATAGCCAATTTGATAATCAAGGGATTTTTTTACATGCCGCATAATCATATATCATGCGTGTCTACGCTGCCTGAAACTCTATCGAATCTAGTCGGGATCAAACTCCCAAAGTTGGGCTTACCAGGTGGGCACGCTATCTCTAAGCCACCGAGCCTACCATTCAAAACTACGAGGTCTGTTGCCTATAAGCCTCGTGTGTTGCTCGTGTTAATATTCACTCATCCTAGACTTGTGAAGCATACGGAACTGGCTACGGTTGTCAAGTGTGACACGTATTCTGAATTTCAGATGCTAAAAGTCAAACTTTCAATAAAATCTTTTGTTAAGCAGTTGAAATATTTTCTTTTTAAAAGTTATGAAATATTATGTAATAAAACTTTGAAGAAACAATTGTAAAAGTTGTGGTGACCTGTAGTCACCTCTTACATTAATACCTTCCTGTCTATTTGAAAACTCGGCTAGATGTGTAGGAGGAACTAAATGATCCATAGACATTATTCCAAGCTAAACTGATTTATTAATTCTTATCACTTATTAAGAAACAGACACAAAACAATTCTAATTATGGTATATAAACACTGGTAGAGTGCAGAGGTGAGATATACAATTGCGGGAGTATTATTACAGAACTTCAACTGAATCTAAGATAGCTTAAGCGCGCACATTTACAACTACGCCACACACTAAGAATCAGCTTTTACTTAATCAAATTTACAGTACCTTATTCTTTAATGCTCGGTTCCTTCACGAATAACTTCAGGCACTATCGTTAGCTGGATCAAATGCCGATGGCTACATGCTCTGTAATATTTAATTACACCGCCTTTCAATCTTCAATAACCACTTCTCTTTGCACACATCAAACGCATCAACCTTGTTTAACTTGTCAACAACTACGTGTCGACAGCTCACTCTCTTCACTTTACTTCACTTCACTTCACTTAACTTACTTGACCTCTCTCTTTCTTCGCTCTTCCTGAACTCGCGAAAACCGAATGTATATAATATTCTTCATTTACATAAATCACGTTTGGTTTCTCGATGAAGGTTGGTTGTAATAAATAGTTTGATTTAAAGGGAAAAAGAAGAATTAGTAGAAACCCGTTTGATCCGTCACAAAGTTTCTTTTATAAAAAGTGTTTTGCTTATGATTTATTACTTCTCATAAATATATACTATTTCTCTCTGCAAATTCTTTCTTTCAGTTAAGAAAAAGTTATTATATTAAAAGATTTCTTCTAAATTTGCATAACATTCTGTTTATTTTAATATAAAACGAGAAAAGTGACTCATCACCCTATCTCATTAACTATCGGACCTACAGACTTATAAGCTGGCGTGTTTCTTTTATAGAGATCCACTAAGAAGGTATTGCAAAAGTTGACCCCAAAGGGTATTGCGAGGGGTTAAAAGGGCATTATAGATAAATATTCCCCTCTTTGAACTTTTAGAGCTACCAACTTGAAATTTGATAAGCATGTTTCTTTTGTTGTGTAGAGCTCCACTAAAAGTGAGTCTTGTGGATATTCGCTTTAGGGAAGGGAGCGTAAAAGATAACTCTACTTCTGTTTTAGAAATTCAAGTCCTGTTTTTTTTTTAAATTAAGAGGTGAGAGTTATAGAAGTGTTTTTTTTAATACAATCCAATGCTTAATGCTAAGACTTGCATATCAATAATTTATATAAATAGAATATATTTAAAGAACATCATGAAAAGCATTCAGCAAAGTGAGTGGATAGCTGCTAATATATATATATAATTTTAATTGCTTTTCTATAAAATATTCATACTAAATATTTCAAAGGTTTACATCAAGCGCACAAAAAAAAAATTGTGAGACGTATGTCCGTGACACATCATTTTGTATTTCATTATCATATTTGAAGCAATGTGGAGGAAGTCCTGTCACTGGGGGAAAAAATCTGTGATAAAACTTCTTTTCAAAACGTAGAAACCTTAAACTGATCTTTCCTCGAACAAGAAAAGTCATTAAGGTCAATAATTTTCCTTGTCAACAAATTGTTCCTTTTCATCGCTTGCATGGGTCTCTTTGTTATAAAGGCAAACGTTACTTTTCAGTCGAAGAGGAAACATACCTACAACCATCATATCTTCCTATTTTTTTTCAAAGATCTATAAATCACTGTAAAAATGTTGGTAATTGTTAGTCAACCCCCTCCCTATGAGAGGGGAGGTCATAGCTATTCACGTCTGGCAGCTGAACGAGCCAGGCGTCAAGCTTAAGATTTACGACGTGTGTTTTTATGAAGCATTTGCAATCACCTAAGTCCATATATGCCAGGACTCTGTGGGAGACCTGGCTTGTCTTCTGTTCCTTTTCCCCATTCACAATGCATTCCACCTCCTTGCATATCCCCCAGTGCGCAATTCATCACCCTTGGAGCAGAATGGGGGAAACACCACCAACAGCAACAAGAAAAAGAAACGAAACTTTATTTAGTACCTCTACGAATAGAAGAGGCCCAAATGATGTCCACTCCCCCGGGCATACTCAGGGGTACGACCCCCCATCTCTTTTATTTGTTTACTTTTGTGTGGGGTTCCTTATCTGAAGCTCCCCTAAGTGACTGGTGATTCATGGGGATTTAAAGGAGGTGTGTGGCGATGACAAATTGTTTTTTACTGCCCGCCCCTTGCCATAATGGTACATCGTTGAAAAAACATCTTCGTGTGGCGATAGTAGCTGACTGGTCTGCAATCTGATGTTGTCGTCCTTTTTTTAGTTCTTTTCCTAGACAGTTGCTACCTCCCACGACGGGTGTGGAATTAATAGTTGGAAGAATTGTTCCGTGGTTTTTGTTGGGGTAGAGAGAAGAGGGGAATGTGAACAGAGAATATGTTAGAACGTGGGAAAATTTTTGACGTAAGGTAAAGCAAAATAGCTATGTTCTTCTGTTGTTCTCTGAGTTTGTTGTAGTTTAGCGGGATAGAAAAAATATTTAATGGTGTTTCGAAATAAGTGTTATTTGAACTGCTGACCCTTACTTAGATATATTTGTGTATGATTTTTTTAAAAAAAAATTTCGCTTTGTCTTATTTTATTGAAAGTTTAAAAGAAGCATATGCTCTTTTTGAAATATAAGAAGTACGTGTTGCTTGTAAAGCATGTTAAATTCTTAAGTTGTTCTTGGGGATATAAAAATGTCTTGTCTGTTATGAAATTTATTTCGATTTGTTGGGAGGGGATGGTAAGTACTCACTCTCCTTGGGTTTTATAAGCTGAGATAGAGAAATTATTCTTATAAAAAACTCAATAATTTTCAAATACAAAAATGGGAAAACTTTTTTAAACATTTTATCCACCAACAAAAACCCAGTTTTTGAACTCTTTTCTTGAGAGAAAAATAACTAATATCATGTTCAGTTTTTTTTTATCGTATTAAAAACAGTTCATTAAACTACTTATTTACGTTTGGATCATTGGTTTTTCTCATAAGGAAAAATATATCCAATATTTTCCTTTATATTTTTATACTAAATAAAAATTTAACATTGCATATCAAACCCTACTCTTAGAAGTTGAAGATTTTGAAAAAAATGTATACACGCAAGATAAATGGAAATATGTTTTGTTGATGTTCAGATATTTTCTTGCTCCTTTTATATTGTGTTCCTTTTAACATTTCTCGGAAGCATCCTTACATAATATTTGTTCGATAATTAATTTGCTCTCATACTTTGATTTCAATAAATTGATTTTCTTTTGCTTAATTTATGTTCATACATAAATAAGAATAGTTTGAGATTAAAAATAATTTTTTGGCAGGATATTTTTTTAAAGAAATGAAGTTGAAACCATTACCTCTGCTCTAATGGAACATAACTTGAAAAATAAATAGAATTTTCAAAAACTACAAGAGAAATATAAGTTAAAAATTAAATTCGACACTTAATTCAAATAATTTCTAAGCAAAAGCAATTATAGAATTAAAAAAAATTCTTATTTCATTCTTCCATTCAAAATCGTCTGCCCTCGTGAATATATTTAAATATACAAAGCATTTTGGAATTTTGGAATTTTAGCATTATAAAATGTTTTATGTTTATACTAAAATATGTTCAAGTTATTAACATCTGTAATATATATATATATTCACAAATACACCATTATTCTGTTTATAGCACATCCAATATCCAATTTAATGCAGACATTTAAATCGTTTACTGCTGTTCCATTTTAATGCCAGTCGTTCAAATCTTTTCCGTCTCTTGAATTCAAATGAATCTAGAAAAGTTGAGTTTAATGATACTCGTGAGGTCTTAAAGTTTGAAATTGTAGACTACTCTGGAAGAGCTACATTCCTCTTTACTTAATAGTTATAAATAATCCAATCTTTGTGCAATTTTTGTTGGTTAATATTTTATCGTGAATTTTGTAAGCACTGCATATATGATTTTTGCTCAGTGTACTTCTTTGTAAAGTATAATCTTTACTTAATTTTTCTTTTTTTCATTTCAGGTGAGTTTGATTCATTCTTTTCACATAATTTTGAAATGGATTTGGTAAGAATGCAATTTTTATGTATGCATGTTTTTCTTAGAATATATATATATTTCCCATATAACTTTGAACTTATGTTATATAGATGTGTTATGGATTTTGTGTTAGCACAAATTATTGAAACATTTAATTGTAATATTAAAGATATAATAATAATCAAAATCCAGTTCTTTTAGGTACAAAATAAAATCTAAGATGAATATTTAATCCTCAATATTAATTACATTTTATTTTTGTTGTCTCATTGGTTAATTTTGCTGTTTTTATCAATTAAATTTATTTAACTTTTGATGAGAAAGGAATATTGAAACATAATCTACTTCAAATCCTATGTATATTTATATAAACATATTTTTAAAAAAATATACATATATATATATATATTAAAGAATTTGGTTCACATTGAAACAAAGATTAGGAATACACATTACAAAATATTAATGGAAAAAGACTTTTCACATAATATTTTTTGTTTAAAAAAATGTTTTATAAATTCTTTACAGACTATCTTTAATTTATATTTCAAATACAAAGAAAAAATTGATGTTTAATAACACAACATAAATAAAAACAACAAACAGTTTTAATGTAAACAACAGGATGGTGAAAATATTGTTTTAAAAAACATAAAGAAGAAACAAATACGATATAAAAAAGTTATCACAGAATTTTTTAATATATTTACTGTAGCATGTTGCTTAATTTTCGAATTTTTCTTTCATTAACTTACTAAAATAGTTCTTCTAGAGATAGAGGAAGGAAAAAAACCTAGATTTGGCGTTGTTTCGTAAAACACAACTCTAATTCAATTATTTTAACTCAATTACATCTGTTCTTTAATGATTGGAGTCTAATCTGTCACCAAATGCCACAGCCAGCTAGCTAGCTTGCAAAAAATATCCTATCATTAATTTTTGTTATTTTTATCGGCTAAACATCTGCGAAATCCGCAAACAAATTTAAAAAAGGGGGATACATATCTACTTTCTTCTTCTCTTTCTCTCTATTTTTTTTTTTATCTTGCGAACATTCTTGTTGATTATATATCTGAAACAAGAATATAAACACAGCACAAAAGGAAAAAAAAATACAAGAATAGTTAAAATGGCTCGAAAAAAAAAAAGAATGAAGAATGGAATACTGGATCGATAAAAATCTTACTCGGTACAAGAAAAGGTGGCAAAATAAAAGAACAAAATGGAGAAACCTACCACAAAAAAAGAATATAGGGAGAAAGCTGTCGTTTTTGCCCTAAAAATGAAAAACAGAAGCAAAAGATGGAAGAGGAAACAGAATGACAAGGCTTTTGAAGAAAAATGTGTATATCCGTTTCCAAGATGTCGCACAAAAATAGGAAAAGAGAACATAGGACCCCCTTTGCGCTGAAGAAGCATTAATTTTTATTTCTTGTGTGGCTCTGTTATTGTTTTTTCCCCCTCCTGTCTTTTTGCCGAAGTCATTCGTTTGGCCACTTTGCCTGTTCTCGTTTGTTCCCTCATCTGTGACAACGAACTCAGAATTACTTCTGATTGTTTCTTTGTAAAAGGTCGTTTAGAAGTGGTGATGTCATCTTGTGTGTGGTATGTATGAGTGTGTGGCTATATTAGATGGTCAGGTGATTTAAGTGGACTCTGCAGCCATGTCGTTACAGGCGGCATTACAGAGACAATTTATATCTCCGTCTTGCGGGGCAAAATGTAACACATCGTTAAACCCATCTGAATGTAATTGACGGATTTTGCTGGATGAATATAACACAGTTCAAATGCAGTTAGTTGCACAAATGAGTTGATATGCGTAAGGTTTAGGATTTAATTTCGGTGGTGTAATTAAACAGAATCTATTCATTATTTTAATACATTCAAATACATTTTTGCATTTACGCATACACTTTTTTACATTAAGTCTACGTCTATGTTTGTGGTCCAAAATGTTTACCTTATTTATTCAACAGATTTAGTTTTAATTAATTTTTTTAATGAAATTAAAGATAAGTTCATTATTATATGTATATGTAACTAGACATTGCTCTCCCACACACACTTCGCTGGTAATTTTGTATTGTTGTATGACTGTGTTGTTTTTATTATTGTATGATTGTTGTATGTTTTATTAAAGCTACGGATATTGAAGCCCCAGCATTAAGCTTCCAATAATATTCAGAAACATTCTGATTCTGATAGCCTTTATAGACTTGAATTTTCTCACTGGAAGTACAATTATTTTTATACCCTCGTAATTTCACCTTGCAAAACCTTTTCTCTTAGTGGATATATACTCAACAAATGAAAAATATCTGCAAGATTTGAAGTCTGTATATCTAATAGTCCAAAAAAAATTTTTTTTTATAACACTTTTGTATAACCCTCTCTTCATTCTTTGGAGTCAATTTCTGCAAATTCCTGTCCCCATTGGAAATCTACTCAATAATGTTACTTGCTTGCTAAATTTTAAGTCTGTGAATCGAATAGTCAAAACGGGATTTTTTTGTGTGTCTATTTTGTTTTATGTAACTCCCCTTGTGAATTACTTTCCACAAATCCAATATTTAGTGTATCTTCACTCAGAAAAAGAAACATGTCTGCTAAATTTCGCTCGTATGTCTGATAGTTCCAAAGATCTCCCGATGAGCGAGAGAATTAGTTGTTTTTCTCATCTGTATAAAAAAAAGACAGTTCTAGATAAATAATTTGTGTAACAGTGAAACGCATAATACAGAGAGCGAGAGAGACTATTATTCTTATGAGGAAGAGGTCTTTTATTTTCAAATCATTGGCTTGTTTCAAATGCTACGTTTTTATTCAGATTTTGCTGTATTTGTATGTGTCTGAGTAGTTGTGTATTACACTTCCACACCACAGGTTCAGGGTTCAAACTCCGCATTTAACCTTTCAGTGGGTTAAATGCGTACCAAGCTTGTTTGGGAACTAAATGCTGGGATTTCGCGTCAGACTGACTACCTAACCAACACATTTACTCACGCACCTCAGTGCCCAAGGTCACGAAAACTGAGATGGACACAATAGGCATTGACTAACGTGGAGTGTTGTACCACTTAGTTTAGATTGTCTATAATAGGGATACCAAAAATATAACAAGAAGCCAGCCAGAATGCTAATTCTGTATTTCATCAATTTTAATCGTATTCTGATATTTTGCTTTCTTTAGTAATGAAGTACTATTAATTCAGTTTTATATTTTAATTGGTATTGCATTTCGAACGTATGCTTCTGCGAGATATTAAATCAATCGTTGAATATTACGCTATATATTTATTCATTTACATCCATTAATTCATATTATACTGAATATTAAATTCGTATTAATGATAAATAGGAAGTAAAATTATTTATCTTCTTCTATTTATTACTTTTTAAAAAATTCTCATTTGATATATCTACATTCAGTATTCTTCTGACAGTATTCTTAGCAGTATTGAATTAATAAGTCTATATATTTGGGATGAACCTAGAATTCTTAATGTAAAAAATAAAAAATAAGGACATAAATAATCTAATCCAATAGAGAATGGTACGTTTCATCAAACGAATTGATCAATAAATTCCGCCGTCACCTTCTGTTAAAGAATTATCCAACTGTTATTAAATTATGGAAATACGTGTTTGGTAAGCAAATATTTATCGTTTGGAAAAAATATATATATGGATGTATTATTGATTAATGGAAAGTTTATGAATATTTATGTTTCAATATTCTTGAGCATCTTAAATCGAAATGAATTCTATAAAATAGTAATTAAAAAAAAAGGAATGAATATTATTAACTTCGCGGCCATGACTCATTTACTCATTGTACATAATCTATTAAATATTAATATTTACACGTTTAATATTTATGAATCAAGAGAACCAAAAAAAAAACAGTAGACAAGAAATATATTTAAAAAAAATTAATACATTTCTATGATAAATATGAGATGCATTCAGTGCCTTGGGAGAAAACGTCTAGTTCATAAGAGTTTTTACGAATATTTTATGACAACCATAAAAAA
Source organism: Trichonephila clavata (assembly GCA_019973975.1). Lineage (NCBI taxonomy): Eukaryota > Metazoa > Arthropoda > Arachnida > Araneae > Nephilidae > Trichonephila > Trichonephila clavata. Next base: position 91,832 of record BMAO01020822.1, on the reverse strand, counting down.
TTCATGATTTTACTAGATGAGAGTAAAATTCAGGAAAAAAATTAAAGAATTTGATTTTTTTTTTCCATTTTAAAAATTAATTAAGGTTCAAAATAATGAGCTCTGCCAACAACAGTCCTCGTGTTTGCTTTATAGTGTGTCGTAAATTAATAAAATGGCTACTTTTCACTTGTAGAGAAAACAATTCCAATACTACTAGTATTTTTTTTTTTTTTTTGTTGAAATATTCCTAATATTATTTTTAAATGCCGCATAATGCATTACAGCACAGATGCCAATTGTTATATCTCTGTATTAAAAAAAAAGTTTTTCGTGGGTCTGAGAAAAATTATTTACATATAAGGTATAGTTAGTAAAAATTGGTCACAAAAAGTTGAATTTAACTGAGGAGGAGCGCCAAGAACTATTTTTTTAAGGGTCACCTCCCTACCTTCCAGCTCTGTCTCGAAAAATCAGCTTACGTCACAGATCGGGAAATTGATTTCTCCAGTAATGTCCAGAAGTATCCATATGGTCAGTAAAAATGATGCCAACTTGGCTGTATCGCTAATATCTCGCCAAGTTTCCATAGAAGCGCCATTATTATGTAAGTGACGGCGTTGCTCGCGAATATTGCAATTTTAAGACTGCATAATACATGTAGATCAATCACAGTTTTGCTGCCGATCCGGTATTATGGTTAGTGACGCTGACTGTAGGGCCTGGGTTCGAATCCTGGAGAAGGCATGGTTGTTTGTAAATGTATAGTGCCTTCGCGGCATGGGGGCAGTGTAAATAGCCGTCGAGTCGCAAGTTCTTTCGTGAGGTTGGTGGGAGGAGAACAGAGCTGGGAGGCCCCTAACCACTCTCCCTCAAAATTGGGGAGGAACCGAGCAAAATCGTACTTTCACCTGCATGGTGCTCAAAGCTAAAGTTAACGACTGACGTAAAAATCTAGCCCTTAGCAGCGATGAATTTCGTAGACCTTGATCTGATGTTACTGTCGATCAGGTGGCATAAGGAACAGCAACAAATTACAGTTTTACAATTTGAGCAATATGTGTGAACAGAGTCGTATAATTTGCACAATGGAGTAATCCCCCTAGTAATGAATAAATACGTAACAACAAAATATGTATATATAATAGGCGTATTAATTTTTTGAAAAATTATTATACTTAATAATTTATGTTAGTTTAAAAAAAAAAAAAACCTGACATTTTTTTTTCTACGCTAAAAAAAAAAATTAATAAATTCAAACATGAATGAGCAGTGACATGCACAAGGTAGGGTGCATTCAACCTTCTTCCCCATAGCCCAACGGATTTTTAATATTTAGCATAAATATTACACCTCGGTTTTTTCGTCAACGTATTTTTTGAAGTATGAACACCTCCTCATAAAAGATTGCTTCGAATGAGTGATATAATAAAAATATTACTTTTTAAAATGACAGTGAAAACAGAATGTGATATTATTATTAAACGTGTTTTATCTGAAGAAAAATGTTCAGAGTTCTGTGGCGTTTTGTAACAGTAGATGAAAAGAATTTTAAAGTGCAGGAAAAACATAGTCTTAAAAAATCTGCCTAAAATGGATACCATAATCAAATAGAAAAAATATATTTCATATACAAATAGAAAATAATATATTAACAACTTTAAATATAATATAAGATATTGTTATGTATTACTTTTCTTTTAAGTATACCAATTCCTAAATGAGTACATAGAATACTCAATTTCAATTCCCGGAGGTTTCTGGTAATCAGTTTAATATCACATGCTAATTTATTATCGCAATGCGATGTTTTATAAGTTCATCTTTATAATTAGGCTAAAGGGTAATGATAAGGTAATTTTTAGAACTACATTGAAAAGTTAATTATGTTTTTACATTGAAATGTCATAATTAGAAAAATAGCGAGAATGTTTCTCTGGAAATATTTGCTATAAAATGAAGCAAAATATTTGAATTCCTTCAATGTTTGATGACTTAATGTCTTTGCTAAACATCCGAAGAATTTAAGCTAATGAAATACAGCGATATTGCAATTATGCTAATAGCATTTCAAAGACAGTAAATGGGGTTAGTTTGTTTAGTTCACTAAACACTATGTTTCAGACTATAATAATATATGGATGCATATATATATAATAATTAAATATTTTTTGGGGAGGAAATTGGCACTTTTGCTTCTTTTGGCTCTCTTCTCGGCGTTTTTTATAGCAGTATTTTTGTCAATCCCTTCTGGGGAATAAATCTAAGAAACTTCCTAAACATTTAAAATAAATTTAAAGTTTTGAAAAAAAAATAACAGACTGTATATTCACAGCGAAAGTTAAAACGTCAACCCAATCCATCAGTTTGGCATAAAAATGCGTGACACGGTGTTAATGAGATTGTGTTAATAATTATAATTGCATTAACACAAAACAATTCTTTTAAGGAGATAAAATGAGAAATGTATTAAGTGAAGTTTGGTAAATTTTTTTTATTACCAAATATAATCGAGATATATATAGAATATTTTTTTTATTTATTGCACATTCTTAAGACTTTTTTATATGGTAACTATCCAAAGTTATTCACTCAGAGTTTCTTATGGCGGCATTAACTGATTGGTCATATCTCACGAACTCCTGGCCAGCGTTGTCGAATTGCTGTTTTAATTCCTAGCTCCTCTAAAGATCCACCGTTTAGAGGCAGTGATACATACACATTAAATCTATTACCCTTCGGTGCTATTGCTGGGCATATTGGCCGCTTGCGGCCCTCCATCTCATGTCTGGTGATAGATGTAGAGTCGATTGTGTACTTTTTTCATGCTGGGGATGGAGGTTCCTGATTGGCTGGGCCAATCGTTCGAAATAGTTCATCTCCTTGAAGTAATTTTGGGTGCATGGGAGAGAGCTGAGTGGTCGCTCTGGGATTGGTTTTTGGAACGTGAGGAAATTGACTCTGATTGGTGGCTCAAAACTCTAGTAAAGTAGTATTTAAAAATCTGTTACCCAATCAGGCAAGTCATTTCATCCAACCCCCTAATATTTCTGCAACTTTAAAGCAGCTAATCGAGAGCCAACTCACTCAATATTCCCACCAATAGCTGTGCATTCTCTCCACTCCAGTTTTCATACTTGGAACTTCCACGAGCCTCACTCGTCACCCCTTTATCTACCTCTTGTCACCCAATCAAGATGTTTCACTCCACTAATCAATCAGGAAACTCGTTTCCCTCTTTCCAGGTCTAGCTACATCTCTCAAGCTTCATTAGATTTTGCTCGATTTGAGAGGGAAGATCGTTCAGCAATCCATGTACCAATGACCTTCAGCGTATATATAAATCTATTGTGGCTCAAAGATCTCTCAAAAGAATTAGAAAGTTAGTAGAGGGTATTGTCACTCAAGTGCCGCCCCTCATCACTTGACCGCAGTTAAAAATTACAAGGTTCGTCGCCAATAACTCTCATATTGCTTCAGAGTGTGAAGTAAATTAAATTAATCCGAGTTTCTTAAAGACCGTCTTTGTAGAGCTCACTGGGTTGCATCGAAGACTATTGTTCTATATCTTGAATGATGTCATTTGTATTGTCAAATCTCCAACCCCTCCCCATTGTTTTTTTTAATTCTGAAATGAAAAAAAAAGGGGACTTAGGTGAAATCGGAAGAATATGGTGGATGCGGAAAAATTGCTTTTATTCTTCAACAGTATATCGATATGAGTAAAGGTCACAAAAAACAGATAGCATAACCTTCTTTGTAGACTTTAGTATCAGCCTCATTGGGGGAAGTGAGTCGTTGTGCTTAAAATTCTCGGGGTTGTGGGATGCTATAGATAAATCTTAAATTTATTCTAAGTTACCAGACGGTCAAAATTATCATCTTTGTCTTACTCTAATTGATTAAACATCTTTCTCGGAAGGTCCCGCCGTGTTTTCATCTGAAAATGAATCAGTTAATCGTGGAATCCAACATAGTGACCTCATTGTCATGTGCAGCTCTTCACGAATACTTTTGCACAAATCAGTCTCATTTGTGATAATTTGGATAGTTACTACTTGGTCTATAGGATAAAGTACTCCACTTTCTTTACTGTAACAGTATCGTCCTTGAGTGATGGCCTTCTACTTATTGGATTGTATGGGAGTGACATTTGGCCTGTGTGCAGTTTCCTTTTTCTCCTCATTATAGTGCCATATGTCAGGTTATATACTTATGTAGGTCATAAACAAGGGGATTGTAATTGAAGTTTTACTTTCAAAATGTTGTAAAAAAGAACACTGTCAGAATGACTTCAACTTTGATCTGAATATACTTGAAGACTGGCTCCAAAGTGTGCCAGTTGATAGCACTGTAAGCAACATAATGAAAGTTGATTAAGCTACAAGTAGTATTTTGATTCGAATTACGACGGCTTTGGCATGAATTGCACATTAAACCAACTGTACTGTTCTATGTGCGTAATTGTTTCGTTTTTTTTTGTGTGGAAAAAAGGTGATTTTCAATTTATTGAACAGTTTTTGCCCATTCAACACGGCAACATCGCACAACATTGGATGGGGAAAATCTATTTTTAATTGGCCTTGGGCCAAACCCGCATAAAAGAAACAATGAAAATGCAAATGAGAGATGCTAAACCGTTTCCTCCTTCTTCAAGTATATTCAGTTCAAAAATAAAGTCCTTCTGAGCAGTTGTTTTTTTCTTACAGCATTTTGAAAATGGAGCATTAACTATAACCACCCTGTATATAGATAGACATTTCATAAATTTCCATCAATATATCGTGGATTAGCCTGGCACTGTTAATGAATGAGTGAATGAGTGTTAACGCCGTTCTAAAAAGCAACACGAAGTTTATTGGCAACGAAGTCCGTGATCATGACTGCTAATGAATGAGTGTTAACGCCATTCTAAAAAGCAATACGAAGTTTATTGGCAATGAAGTCCGTGATTAGGACTGCTAGTGAAAGAGCGAATGAGTGTTAACGCCGTTCTAAAAAGCAACACGAAGTTTATTGGCAACGAAGTCCGTGGCCATGACGAGTAGGCTATCACAGCCTCCTTTTTTACATTGCGAGTCTTTATTTCTCCGCACTACTGATGTTTTCATATTACTGATACTTTCATGCGACTTTCTCCTTACTTTACATCTTCCTGAAACCCAACAAATCAACGTAAGTAGCTTTAATTTAACAATATTATGTACATAAAGATAAATTAACACACAGAATAAAGTGCCCCGATATATCTTGTTATGTCTTTATAATAATTAAAATACTCTTGCATATGCATAACGGTTATTCATTAGGACTTATCAAAGTAGAATTTGTCTAAAAGCTTCGAATAAATTAATATATTGGGTCGGCAACTAAGTTCCCGCAATTTTTTTTGCTGCCTCAAAGTATTCTGAACCTTTCTCATCAAGTGAAGATGCTGTGACGGATCTATCCGCGTCCTTTCCTTAACATAAGCCTCTTGGGAAATCTTTTGGCTATCAATTCGAGGTTATTCGCAACCAACCCTCTGAAGAATCTAATGTGATTATTCAGATTAGGTCGGATATATATATAGTCTAGGTTTTCAAGCTAGTGATATTGAGATATAGAGAATGTGAGGAGAAGGATAGATTGCTACCGATCAGGTATTATTCTATTTTTACTGCGTTTCAGAGATTAGACAGTGGAAAGAATTAAAGTGACGATTAGTCATATAGTTAAATTATAGCTCAGATATTTAGGACAGTGTATTTGATCCTGATATAAGAGGGTCGATATATTTAAAGTCTTTTTGTAATTCGCGCATCTCGTTATTTACTCTCATATTGCTCAGATTGGGAACATCTCCTCTAGTTTGAATTTATAGAATTCTGTATTTTGATAATTTGTTTATTCAATAAATACATTGGTTAGCTAACATGACTAGTTATCCTCCCCTTCCTCCCACACATCTGGGTGGGTCTGAAAGAAGATCTCACCCCTCATAATACTTTTCTACAGCACTGTGGGAGGATTTTATTTTCTCTACCAATTGTCGTTTGATCATAATTCTCCTACAAAAGTTGGTTTAATCACTCTTCACAACGGATTCAACTGAACGACCAGAATGAGGTGCGCTTTTGAACTTGTCATACACATAATTACGAGCGGTTCTTTCATCTATAGCAACTTCTCCATTCACAGTACAAATTTCAGGAGCAGTTTTTGTAGTCTTAAAACCTTTATTAAAAGCAAAAAGAAGATGGTGTAGAAAATGCTCCTTTTCCAACGTGACATTCCATTTTAATGATCTGAAAAATAACATTAACTCTTTCGAGTGACTTAAATACGCCAAAAACATTTAATGACATGCAGAATTAAATGTTATTCAAAAATTCATATTATAAAAACAGTGAAAACTTAGTTGCCAACTCTATAAAATTCATATATATATGTTACACTAAGTGTTTTTGACGGCATTTTGGTGCATTAATTTAATAAAAAACATCTGAAAATAGAATTAAATTAATCACAATTTTGAAGCTACTGCAAATCCGCCATTTTTATCTCAGGATTTTTAAGCTGTTTTTGTTTCTTCTAAGTCATATTTACTAGAAAAACAAGTACCCAAAGCTTTTATGTGAATTGTATAAATTCTTCTTTTAAAGGGTATGGTATTGAATTAGCTTGGATCGGGTATAAAATTAATTAACAAGTAATTTATTCTTTATTTTGCAGCGTATTTTTGAGCGTACTTTACCATTCCAGTCATAATTTTTCTTTTTTAATTGATCGAGTTTTAATTTCGGCGAAGAAAATTCATATATCAAACTTTTTCCCTAGAATCATTTAGGCGGTAGTAAAAGGCCTGGTACAGCACCCAGTTATTCAACTGCTTGTGATGAATATCTGGTACGGCTCATCGGTTGAATTAATAATTCCTTACTTCCCCCGTATCTTAATTTTCCTTCGGCTGATTCCTGTGGGTCGAATGCATTAATTGCGTCATAGGACATCGTAACTTTGGGCATAATTTTTAAGTAATTGCCGGCGCTTCTAATTACTCCCAGAACATAACGACCAGATCGTTTCCTAACGACGAAAAGATTCCGATTTCGTGTTAGTAACATATCGATTAAATAATCGGAATTGTTATTAAAACTTCTGACGAGGGACTCGTTAGACATTAGCCAATCAGTTTTCTTCTTGGGGAACATTTTTCCAAATTATTTGTGCGCCATTAGAACATTTTTTTTTTGTTGCTATCATTCTAATTTCTTTTTGATAAGTGGCAACAGTAACATACGCATCTGCTTCGTTGCCTAGAAATTAAGAGGACTAAATTCTGATTTATCGAATCGAATGAGAATACCGGGAAAAAAAATTAAATTAGAAGCTGATTTGTTATTTTTTTCTTTTACTTACCATAAAATTCGATATTAATTTCAAGTCATCATGTCAGTGGAATTGAATCGCAGTTATCCTGAAATTGTTTTCCGATTTTCTGTTACAAGTTGATATCGTCAGATGTTTTCGACACTTTTGATCGTTAATGAATAATAATCACTCTTGGCTTATTATCCTCTTCCTGTATGTAGTGTTAATTAAATTTATGGTAATGAACATTTACATTCCTTAATGATTCTATCTTCATTGGAACAAGATTCGGGTTCCATTTGTTTGACAAGCAATAACTGAGTTTCTTAATATCGATACAAACAGCGAATCGATATCTGGTTTGACTTATGTTCGATCGAATGAAGTTGGTCTTTGAATATGATGTATGCAACCAAGAACCAGTGTTTTTCATTTGAAAGAGTTATTGTAAAACATATTTGATTTGTTTGTGTTTTTATCGGACCAGCTGGAATACTTCTAGGCTGAAATATTATTTGTAATGCAGTTCTATAAATAAGAAAAAGGAATTATTTGTGCGACTTCACTCTCTCTCTCTCTCTCTCTCTCTGTATATATATATATATATATATAGCACAAGGTTTATTTCTTTTATTAAGTAGAGTTTCGCTGAGGACGGCTTTTACGAAAAATCAGCGCTGAGGGAGGGGGGGGGACAAAAATTACTGTTTTTCAACTATTAAACCTATTGTCTTGAAATTCGACAGACGTGTTTCTTTCGTTGAATAGATTCGTTAAGAACGGTGTAGCGGAAATCTGCTCCCGAGGAAGACTTAGTAAATTCTCATATTCTCTTAAATGCACAAGTCTTTGAAGGTACGAGTTCACAAATATGTTTTCTTTTTGCCGAATGCTGCACCGAACTATCTCGCAAGATTTTCCTCCTAAAGCTAACGATTTTTTTCTTTCTTTTATGTTAATACAAATTTTTAACTCCACATCTTACAAAGGAAATTTCACGTAAATAATGTCTACGTTAGTCTGCGATTGTTGAGCTTCCCATCGTACACTTAACCCGTTCAAGACTGGGCGCTTTTTTCTGTTAAGCCTAACTCCATTTGAAAATTCATGTAAAATCATTACTCTGTAATAAAATTCGTCTAAATATTTGTAGTTTATAATCGTTCGAAATTCCATACGTTCCAAATTCAGATTACACCGACGTAATCATAGGCCTCAGAACGGGAAAAACGTAATTTCACATATGGTATACCATGGGCTCTGAAGTGATTACGTATATGTGATCATGGTCCTGAACTTGTTAAATTAATTGATTATTGAGGTATATCTACGTTTAAAGCCATTGTTTCTACACCTACCATTTCTCCGGACCGAGTCAAAGTGTTTTGAGTGCGAAATCCTCTGAGTCTTATACAGACTTTGGGGATTTCATCACACATTTCTTCAAGTAGATATTTCTAAAATCACTAATTTCCAATGACTTCTGGTTTTGTGTATTTTACACTTTTGTTTCCTCACTTCCAGGCTTACCTTTGTTTTATTTCTCAAACTGGGAGACTCTGAATAATATGGTTAAATAAAGACATCTGTCACAGTTCTTGTGGTGTTTTGTGCAAGTCTGTTTTTTCCAAAGAACTTTGGCAGGTACAATTTTTATGTGAATTAAGTTCAAAACCTCATAAATTTATTTACATTTCAGTTATTTTAAACATTACAGGGCAGTAGAAAATATCTTGGTAGTTACATGGGGAATGTAAATAAACGCAGTGTTTAAATTTTAAATATGGTTGGCAATTCGGCAGCATTATCATATCAACAACTGAGAGGTGAGCATAATTACAGTGATAAAGATTTAAGGATTTTTTTCAGAAGCGTACCTTTTCATTATGAAAAGAATTCACAAGAATCTGGGGAATTTCGTGTAATCCTTCAGCTATGAGCTTATTTTTGAGCTTTATAGAAAATAAATTTAGGCTTTCTTGAGTACCTCAGGTGTATATATATATATATAAGCATTCTCATACATTCCTTGTATACTATATGGAGAACCACAATAATAGTGCAGTTGGCCGAGGACCATAGCATAGAAATTGTTTTATATTATACGTAACAAACTGGATATTTTTAGCTGTAATCTTATTAAGCATTATGTTTGGATTGGTTGATCTATCTAAATCAATATCATTCTCTATACCTACGTGATTACTTCTAAGTGATGGATTTCTAGTAGATTTTGACCTACAGAGGAATGCTATGGAGATATTAGAGAAAAATGAACGAATTCAAGTATTGTCATCATTTGATAACGAGATATATTAGTTATTATAGTAAAAATCAATATATCATCTAGTCAACTTACTAACCAATCTTTTTTTTGGTTGATTTAAATGTGAGTGATTTAAAGGTTGTATTGAAAAAGCTTCAGCTTAGTTTTTTTCAATTATAAAATGAGGTTGTAATGAGATACATTAAAACAACCATTTGTATTCCTCAAATGAGCAAATTGTTTTGACGTTATAAATAGTTTTTTAGTTATTAAGTAATTGCTGTTAAATACTTTAGAATCCTTTAAATTTATGGATTGGGGGTTATCCAGTGTACTTGAACATCAATTATAAGTGACTTGTTCTTCAAAAAATAAAACAAATGGACATCCTTTTAAAAATGTTCTTGGACAGGCTATATAACAAAATAATCTCTGTTCAGACTATTTTATAATTACTCTTGTTATGAATCCTTGAACTTTGAGAAACAGAGAAAAGAAACTATTTTATTTAGTAGTTATTATATAACAACCTCTTCATAGATAAAACAAATCTCCCATGAATATTCAACAGATAATAATCAGCCTTTTCCTTAGCTACTTCAACGAAAGCGATCACTGATTCTTTTGGGTAAGTATCGTTAAGGAAAATTGCGTGAAACACGCGGAGGAATTTTTCAAATAAGTAATATTAATGATTCTTTAAACACAACGTTGATTATATTTGCTTAAGTTTCCATTCCCTGTTAAAAGACCCGTAAAGAATGCGGACAACAAAATGGTAGACTACGACGCTTCCCAACTTAATTACAAAATGGGACGTTCAAATACATTAATCACTGCCGATACTTATAAATGTTTAATCTGACACGTGATCATTACCAGAGGTTTCAGTCAATTTGAATCCTTTAAGTATGAAGGACCTACACACACATACGGATGGCACAGAAAAGGAAAAAAGAGGCTCCTAAATTAATCTTGCGATTACATAATACCCCCGATAGTTAACGACCGCATTCATGAATCAATTAATCAAATTAGTGTTTCATTTAACGTTCCGGCATTCAGTATACTCAATGGCTCGTAGCCTTTTCTCGAAATACTTAACTTTTGTCGATACTGGTGTGGGAATGGAAACGAATTTTTTAAAAAAAAAAAGTTTATCAATTATCTTTCGAACAACAACAACGTTGCGTTGTCATATATATTCATTCTATGGCGATGCCAAAATTCGATTCAAAATTCCTGGACATAAATTCCAGGCATCACATTCCCTTCCCTAATCAATTATGCAAATGAACCTTGCAGACATCCATACATGCATACTCCACCCTTGAAGCTATTGGCCTTACCTCAGAATCTTCATCGACTCATTAAGATGAAAGTGTTACCTACTCTCTGCACCCCCTCTGCTTGCGCCTTGGGTTCATTTACATACATTATGACATCCTTGGCTTTGTAAGGCTTCCAGCCCTTTGTTCCGAATAGACAAGGTCTGTTGGTATTTTCTCGCCTAAATTCTTGTGATTTTAGATTTTCAAGTTTTCGATGCTTGCTGTGTATTTGCGTGACAAGATGTACTTGGGACGATGCACATGGTAATTAAGGTACTGGGAGGAGGGTGTTTGTGCATTCAAAATGCTGATTCGAAGTGGTTGGAAGCGTTGGTTAAGTAAATTAGAGGAGCGACCTAACTAAAAGTTTCAGTTGGTTTAATTTCTTAGCACTGAAGAGGAATTGTTTACTTCCGTTAGTGGTATACTAGCTAGTGTTTTTATTGGTGTCAGAAGTGTCATTATATATAGTATCAACAAAAATTTGTTTTTAATTCAACTGTTGAAGCGGTAGATGGTTAAATTAGTTCAGCTATATATGTTTTGTTAATTGAAAAATTCGAAAGCAAAAAACAATAACCAATAGAACAATATAGTTTTGGAAATTATTCATTTTCGTATTCAATAAATCAGATCATATGTTATAAAAACTACTTTTGTTGTCCATTATAATGTTCAACAGATAGTTATGCACTGGAGCACTTGATAAGTATTAATAAAAAAAAATAACAGGCTATTTTAGACTCTTTTGTGAATTTGCTATGGAAGTTGGTTTATTTTTGTGTTTTATCTTTTATTCTGGTGAGAAAAATTTAAAGATAGATCTTATTTTCATTGGATGCGGCAACAAGATCAAGCACATTAATGAAAATACAGTAGTATAATATATAAGCACACTTTTTCCGTTTAGTGTGGTTGTAGCTAACAGAACAGCGCTGGTAAGGGTTTGAAGGTTTACAGTGCTTGTGCAGGAAGTGCTGTTTGTATTGAAATGTGAGGGTAAAGAAATGGATCGATGATTGGCAAGTTTTGAATACATTCGCCAAACTTCCTTAAAAGATTAGTGGAGAGAGTACTGGGAAGCTAGAAGAATGATGACTAATAATAGTTGTTTACAATGAAATACTAATCGCACACAGTATTGTTTCTCGACTTAGGGCCGCGTTTTGATCAACTGGAATGTGTAACGTACGCAAGCTGAGAGGTACTATTTGCATAACTATGACCACAAAAGACAGTATGGTGTAGCGAAGAGAAACCATTTCCTCACATCTGGTTGAGTATCAAATTAACAAACATTTGGCTACCAGAAGCACTATACTGTAGAAAAAATTTAAGTTTTCAGGTGGCAAGATTGTATTTACCTCGTTCGGGCATACATGAGGAAACTTGTTTCAAGAATTCCTGGATGATATTGTTAACAGTATGCCCCGATATGTTGATAGTTGCATAGACTTAATAATACACTTCTAGATAGACAGAGACATGGTGGACGAGTGTGTGGGGTGCGTTCTTTGGATAATTTTGTATAGTACGGATTTGTATAAACGTATACTGCCAACAATACATCTTTTGTTCTTTGTTTCAAAATAAATTTTTGACGCTATTTGCGTTTTCACAAATAATTACATTTGTAAGCATGACCTTTTACCCCCTTTCTGGATTTTGCACTACTTGAATATTTATTCTTCGTCCTTGTTTTGTCACTGCCAGAGTAATTTTTTTAGAATATTCTTCCAAACGATGAATCAATTCTCTATAGTGTTTTACAAGACTCAAGCTTAATATTAATTAAAAAGGGAAATACAATCTTCAACAGATGGAAGGTTACTGTTTTCATGTGTATTGTAAAGTAAATAAAGGATCAAGAATAGCTTTGTCATTCGGCAGTAGAGATGCAAACGATGGATATGATTTCAACACATCTCTTAATTCCTTAACGATGTTCAAATGACTAAATTATGTGATGTTTGGTTTTATTTATACAATCACAATGATTCTATATTTCTTTTTAAAAAAAGTCAAAATAAGAACTATTGCTCCTATTTCTATAAAAAGAAATGATTTTATAGATTAGAGGTAACAAAAAAGTGCATCATCTTAAAATAAGAAAGGTAATAATATTATTATAAAGTGAAATATGCGCGTTGCGACTGAAATTAACTAGCTAGATATTATCCTAAGTCAAATCTGCAGAAAATTATGATAGTTACAAGGGGCTATTTCTTTTTAGGAAGTATTACAATTCAATATATCGTTCTTGTCGATGTCTCATTACAACTTTCTCCAGCTAAAATGTTGAATAGGTCGCCCCTTGAAATTGGCAATGTTTATCCTGATGCCAGAATTAATTCGGTTCCTCATTACTTCGACTTTGCTTCATTATTTTCGCTACATATAGGTAGTTTGGTAACTGATTATTCTGATCGCCAAAAAAAAAAAAAAAAAAAAATGCTTTGCCAATGGACTACCTAATCTACACTTTAAGCAATTCTTCCACCTTTTTTTTTTGGAATTAGAACATACAGCTCCTTCCTGCTCGTTTGTACATTTGTATGAACATGAATAGGTATGAAAAGTAAAACTGATAGAGTAGGATAAAATTACGTACAAAATGTAAAACCAAAAGTAAGGTTAAACCTCACAAAATAAAGATAACAAATATAAATATAATATATATACAAAATAAATTTGGAAAAGTTAATAAGAAAACGTATATATCAACAAATAAAAAGAAATAATTTTAATTTAGGTTACTAATAAAGAACTAAGAAATCTTTTTTTCATTTGCTGAAGATTTAGCTATAGAGAATTGCTTTTTCCAATGGGGCTGCGGATTAGTATTTTTACCTTTGCAGACCTAGTACATTCCCCAGAACCTGGTATCGCTTTTTAGTGCGGCACCATATAGGCGATACCTAGTATGTATGTGGAATTGATTCCTCAGTTCTCCACCAGAAAGCAGCACCTTCAGTCCTGATACACCCTGCAGCCGCAGATCGCAAAGACAGACAGAATTAGACCGGAAACTCTCGCGTAGAAGAGACGTCTGACCGAGGCTCCTGAGGATAGACAAAAGAACTGCTAACTCTCTGATCGCGAGTAGGTGACCTGATATTCCTTAATCATACGTAAGCTGTTTGTATATTGATTGACTTTCTCCACCTCTGGAAAACTGAACTATACCTTTTTGTAAATATTTCATAAACCTGTCGTACCTCACCTATCACCAAATAAACTGATATTCTTTTATTCAAGTGGTGTGTTTGAGTAAACCAACCCAGCACACTCCACTGTGGTAAGTAGAGTACCTAGATATAGTAATTTTGACGCCCAGTTTCCTCCCCAGAGGGAGGGACCTGAGCCCTGACGATGCAAACTTGTTCCAGAAATTTAATTTGCGAGAGCAACCAAGCCAAACAGGCATTCAAGGGATCTTTTACATGCCGTATAATCATACGACATGGCCGCTGTCGATTTTCTGCATCATGAAAATACACCGACTTGGGCCGGGGTCGAACCCGCAACCTGTAGCGAACAAGGTCAGCGACAAACTAACCACGCCACCCAACCGGCTATAGAAAATATAGTTACTAATTAGAGAGAATTTCTAAATTAATGAAATGACTATTTGAATCAATTTTTCTCCCTATGATACCCTTTTCTTTAATATCTCTTGTAAGTTTGAAGAATCCACTTGAAAGTCCTTTCTGAAATTTTCGTTTGTTCGATTATGTTATCTCAGCATCAAATTTCACTTAGTCTGCACGACATGGAAGATTTTAATTTGCATGTCTCTCGGTTTCCATTAAATTTTCATTCATCACTGAAAGGCGGCATGGCTCAAAAATGCTCAGCAAACAAGACCACCGCGCTGTCACGGTGTAATCGATAATTTTAATTCGGTCAATTAGCATTTTCGGCAGCTTTCATTCCTGGTAATTGAAAGGTAGTTTCGAACTTTCAGCAAGGCGGTTTGCTTACTAATATACCGATCCAATTAAGTGATTGCTTTGCATAAGTTACGAAGGTTACACGTAGCCTTTTCATCATCTTTCATTAATTTTCGAAGTTTACATTAAACAAATCAGAAAAGGGCAACTCTATGTCAATGGAAGAGACCCAACGCAAGTTTTAAAATACAGTGTTAATGCTATACTTTTCTGAGATATTAGAGAAAAGTAAGGATTTTTTTAAGGCAATAATATTAAAGATAGGGATAGTAATTTTATATAAAAAAAATCACTCGCGATATATGTTTTTTTTTTAAAACTTAAATCTTGAAGTTGTTTTTTTAATTAAATTTATGAACCTGATGTTTATAATTTAAATTTTATTTGCGTATCTAGCTTAATATTTGAGTGTGATACATGCTTTTTTTTAATTTTCAAACCTGATTTTAATTCCTGTAAAGAAAGTTATAAATATAATTATTTATAATTATTTTTATTGAAACGCGTTTCAGATCTATGTTTTTATAATATAGCAATTGCAGTTTTGAGTGAGTGTTTATTGACATCACAATATAAACCAATACCTGGGCTATTTGCGATGAACTTCGTAATTTTGAACTTCGGTCAAGTTAGGAGGGGGATACCTGAGCTGGCACCCCCTTTCCAAGCTACCACACCATGCCAACGAGAGGACATTTTGCCAAGATAGATTTACGTGCATCAGGCTATCTGGACGGCGGCTCTTTAGTGGCATTAGGGCTCGGATTCATGACATGCCGGACACGAGCTTGTGACCATAACTGTACCATACATGTACTTTTATGAAGTCAAGTCCTACACCTGAGTCCTTGAAGGCGATCCTTAACCGGGTTTAATCACCGTCGATTAATCCACTCTCAGTAATTTTCAATTGATAAACTCCACATGCACTTAATCATTTTACGATCCTTCACTCTCCAACTAGCCAACTAACTCGCCAACTAGCTCCTAAAACTCGCGAATACAGAATTTATATAATATACTTAATTTGCATAATCACGTTTTCCTCACTCGGTGAAAGTTGGTTGATAATACTGTTTCCCCAGAAGAAGCCTCAAAGGGTTAGTAGAACCGCGTATAAATCCGTCACAACCTTATATCTAGAACATAATATTGAATCCTAATATTTATATTGCATAAAATAATTGTATAATGAAATAATTCCTTTAATATTCTTTTTTTTTTACTTAAGTTCAGACTTTTTCCTAGGAACTGATTACTTGTATACTGGTGTGAAGAAATTGGTATCACTCTTAAATTTATATTATATTAATTACGATTACGTTACTTTAAATGATGTTTTATTTCGTCATACTAGAAACATCAACAAATAACTTTCTCTCTCTGGAATTCTCCATCAAAACATGGAACTTCAAAAACCAGTGAATGGAAAAGTTTTCGATCGTCCCGCATACACAATTCTCAACTCTTATCGAATCACGTTCGGCAATTCTGTTCCATCTCATTATCGATGCCAGTATCGAATCTCGTCTTCTTTGTTTCAGATATTTTTGGCGGGAAACCAATTCAATTTTGAGATCACGAGTTTTCCATTTATTGCTTCTCTTGGGAGATAACGTGGAGAACTTTTGATTTGACTTCATCTACCTATCAGATCGTATTGTCTTTTTCCATTTTATTGTCTGGGTGAGATAAGTTTCGACTTAGTTAAACAGGGTTCTGATTAATCTGTGTTTTATAGTTCTTAACGAAGCTTCCTTGGTGTATAGTTGTGAAACACCTGCCGGTAGCAAGCGTGTGATTGGTGTTTTGAAATATAAATATAATCTCAGTGGATATATCCGGGGGAGGGGTAACTATTTTGGAATGCGTAGGTAGTGATCAAATTTCGATAACTTTGATGTATTCAATTAACTGTTTATTTCAAGTATAATATGTTCTAATTTTAGAGGTTGGGAGTCACAAACAATACAAAATAAATTGATGTTTGAAATTTTTTTTTAACGTTAGCGTTGAGAACAATAAATTTGTATGTCATTATACTAAACAGAGATTTAACACTTATAAAAGCAGAAGTAATATAACCAGAAGTCATTTTGGATTTTAAAAGAGTATGAGAACGGAAATGAAAAAGTGAGATTTGGATGGAGGATGTTTTTGTGTGTTTGCAGTATATAAATTTTAATGTAAGGGCAAACGAAAGCTTTATTTGTGAAACAGAACAATTCTTGGTTTTACTTTTCTGGTGCAAAATGTGTATTTTAGACAAAATGTGTATTTATTTTTGGAGAATGAGGACTTTATTTTTATGACACTTAAGCTTGTAACCCATTTTCCAATCCCTGTCACACCAATGTGCGGACTGAGTAGCAACAGATTTCACGTGCATTTACCCTCTAATAGATCTTCAACAGAATTAGGACTCAAAAATGGACTCTATTGAAATATCGATGACATAAATTCTACTGCCTATTATGGTATAATTTTGAAATAATGTATTTGAGCCTTTTATTTATTGTCATACAAAATATATGTATGGTTATAACATTAGCAACAAATACTTTTAACTAGTTACTGGATACGTAAGGGATTGAGTGTTTCTTCACGCCACACTATAAGGCAACAAGAGGGCTACTGGCGAAGTATCTCATAATTTTGAAATTACGAAAATTCTGGAATTCGTTTCCGAACTTTCACACCACTTTCATAGGGACGTCTTATGACTCTTAGGGACCCTGGGCCTCTATGTTAAAGAAGGCCCTACCTGATATCTTTAAATGTAGACAGCATATAGTACAGTACATTGTCAAATACTTGTTCAAATGGTCATTTAAAACAAGTAAATATGCACGACTTACAATCTCAAAAACCTTTGCACAAACCGGCTCGACCGATGCCCGCTTTTCGACTAAAGGAGTTGAATGATTGTTTATGGTATTAGGCCTTGGCCTAGAAACGGACAACGGTCATCACAGAATAATACAGTCTCACCACTTTTGCCAGTTGACACGCAGTTTGAAATTCCATGTTTTTTGAAGAATCTGTACGGTAATAATATTTGACAATTAAAATTATCTGGATCATGATCTTACTAAGACAATGTCGAGTACAAAACGAGGCCCCACCAAGGGTGAGGCCCTGGCCCCAGTTGGCCCATACTTTCCGCTTCAATGAAAGAACTTTGAGCCACGACAGATTTAACGGGAATCAGCTCTTCTACTGGGCAAATCTTCATTGGCACTAGGACTCGAACTTCTGAACTTCGGCAAAAAATCCATGACCACTAGGCTACCGCGGCCGCAGTTGCTGAATAGGATTTTACAACATTACAGAACGCTATTATAAGAAAAATTTCTTCAAAATTGTTTTGTATCCTGCAAATCCTTCCAAAATGTCCATACAGGTATCTAATTTCGTACGTAATTGCTTTCAAAGCCAGGCAATGAAGGGGAAGAAAGCAATTTTTTTACTGGATGAATTTCATTCTTAACTTTTATCATATCTCCCGGTAAGCCACGCGGAATGATTCCCAGATAACTCATAAAGCTGTAATGTTTAACTATTTCGTTGCAGGAGCTGGCACACATATATTCTTCCACTAGAAAAAGTTGGGTTGTACAATAGCAATATAGGGGAAAGTTAGGCTTTAGAATGTCGCTAATATAAAACGTGCGGTGGTTTTCAATGAAAATCTTCACTATCGGTAACCCGATCACGTCTGGTCGTTTGAGTGCGTAAGAAACTGTGTCTATCAAAATCGTTCTCGCTTCATACGGGTGAAATTCGAAGTTGACTCGTTTCAAATTTTTTTCCCATACTTTAGTTCGAAGAGTCGATGATGTTCTGGAATATTAATGGAACGTATTTTATAATTTTTGCCGATGCTTTTATCCCCAGTTCTTTCTACTTGGTATTCTTCTAAACAACGTGGAAAGCTCGGGTCTATTTTGTGAGAATGTATATACAATGGAAGGGTCTTCTTTTAAAAATGTAAATTTCTATTTTTTTTATAGCTTGCTTTTATGGAAGGATTCTGTTCGGTTATAAAGGGCGATAGAAATTTGTTATTTATAGTCACTTGTTTTGGAAGTTGAAGCGAAAGTTTGGAATTGTCTTGCGTTTAAAAATTCCGGTTGAAGAATTTTTTTTTTGATGATTTAAAAATTATTATTTTTTAAAAATGTAGATTGGATCTAAATATTAGGAAAAATTTGTGTTATTTAAAAATGTTATTTTAAAAGGTTTACAGTGTGGGCTTTTGTGACATTAACGATAGGTTTTAAGATGGACTTATAAAATATTTGAAAGATAACGTTTAAAAGGCTCTAAATTCTCTTATAAACATTTTAAAATCCTTTCTAAAATTTTCAGAAAAAAGAAATTTTTTTCTTGGCATTTATGGAGAAAGGTCAAATATTTTCTATTCTCTCTCTCCTTCGTTTCTTTCTTTCTTTTCTTTTCTTTGGGGGGGGGGGGTTAAAACATTAGCAGAATTTATGCTTAAAAAATTCTTACTGAAGATTAAAATTTATTTTCTAAAATTTTTATCCGGAAAGTGAATATTTAGTATTCAAAATTACATAATTTCGTGAATGATATTCTATAGAAATCCTTGTAATAAATCTGTTTAAAAAGAGATCGTGTTCTTTATTTAACACCAATAATTATTATTTGTATAAAAATCAGAAAATATTAAATGCCAAAATGTTAAACTCTTTATAAATTATATTGTGTACATATTCATCATATTGTGCTGTTTTGTCTGATGTATATCTTCATGTTAGTTGTTTTTTCAGCTTCCTATCTTTTTCACTAATAATAGCTCCATTATTATAATCTTAAGACTTACCGTTTTTCAAGAACAACATACTAGCATCATATTACCTTGAAATAACTATGACAAAAATAGTTCAACAAATAAACTTGTTCCAAAATTTGTAATGAAAACAAAAAATTCGTCATCATTATTATCAATTAAAATATTTCAAATACATGTTAACTTGCAGGATTCAAAATGAATGGAAAGAAAAATATTGAAATTAAGAGTGGTAAATGATATCATTAAAATACCTTCAAGAGAGAAGACATTAATCCCCATTTTAAGCTCTAATTAGTTGCTAATTTGCTACTCGTGCTTCTTTTTTTCATGCTATTGAAAAAAAAAACAGAAATAAATGTAGTAGAAAGAGATTACAAATGGTGCAAAATTAAATATAAACAAATGATTTCATTCCATTTTACATTGCATATTATTAATTCTCTCTCAGTGTTAAATACTAAGTTTGTATTTAAATATGTTAAATAAATGTTATAAATTTTATATAATCTTTAACGAGATTTTATTAATAGTTTTTACTGTAGTTCTTTTTTTAAATTTATAGTAGAATTTCCTCTATTAAAAATATTTATGATTTTACAATTGAAAAATAATATGCAGAAAAATAATGTGTAAAATTCTTAAAAGTATTCCCTTTTTTTGTTTAGAATTCGTCAGCTTTTTGAATTTTGTTCGAATATAATAATATAAATACTGCCTTGTATGACACTATTCATATTATAAACGAGTGATAATATTTTAAAATCTATCTACAAAAATAGAAGTTCAGTTTCTGAGTGGTTGTGGTAGCCCACTGGGCTGAGTGGCCCATGGCTGAGAATCCTGTAGTGGTACACCCGGACCTGTTGTGCTTCCAAGCCAAAGGTCTGGAGCTCAAATCCCGGGCTGGGCAAGGTCGACTTAGCTTTTCTTCCCTTCAGTGGGTCGATAAAGGCACTCCAGGGCCTAAAGTCACGTAAACTAAGATAGGCACAATAGGCCTTGGCCCTCATTGGCAGTTGCGCCACTAAGTTCAGCTCAGTTATCGACAAAAATAATAAAATCACACAATACAATGACTCCCTTTTTTAAAAAAGTTCTAATACATTAATTTTTTTAATAAATTAGATTTAAAAAATTATACTTTAGTTTTAACGTTGGAAGATTAGATTTATACAGGTTGTTCCAGGATCATCGGGACACACTTAAAGAGGACGTAGGGAACATCACAAGGATTCGGATTTACATAGCAACCCATGGTTGGAAAAGTCATGGGAAAAAGTAGTACAACAGGTACACGAAACGTACAAGACTGAGATCATCTGAAATATTTATTGGTCAATGATGCTATGGTAGATGATATATGAAAATATCACAAAAGATATCCAAATTTTCCCCCATTGCTAGCGATGCTGACGTTAAACCTTTGGACCATGGGTTGGCGAACTCACTCAGATACACCTGGATTTTGTTCACTGGTGTAGCTAATCCTGTGGGGCCTTCTTTTGAAGCTACTTAACGATCTTTTGCTTACACATTTTGGGGCCTTTAAGGATGGGAGGCCTCGTATCATTGTTACAGCAGTAGCTACGACCCTGATCTTGTTGGATATCCGCAACAGCACAGACGACCTTTTGCTTACACATTTTGGGGCCTCTAAGGAGTGGAGGCCCCGTATCATTGTTACGTCGGTAGCTACGCCCCTGATTTTGTTGGATATCCGCAACAGCACAGACGATTCTTGCAACCAGATTCATTTCCCGCCCTCACTATGCCTATTACCTCGTAATAATCCATATTCACACAAATTCTGATGCAAATTGGTAAATATCCGGTAATCTGGTGCATCTCTCTGTGGTTATCTTTCGCGGTACAGTCTTTTTACTGCTCTTGCATTTCTTCTACCAATCCGTAAATCAGCTGCATATCTTCCAGCTCGTTGTTTATAAAACGTTCCATACTCTTTTACAAACGATAACAGCTCAAATGACAGCGGTAATGCTGGTCTGTTTTTTCCACCAATGCCACCTAGCGCCGAACGAAGACGTTTCCGACAAAGGATTACTATACAAATCTGATCTTTGTGATGTCCTCTATCTCCCCTTAAAGTTTGTTCCAATGATCCTGGGACACTCTACTCTGTATATATCTAATGTCAAAGCCCGTAGAGTAGAGACTGATACACATTAAAATTTTAGAGATTCAAAGTCTTCTCTTTGGAATGCTGGGAAAGTGTGTTGACTAGGGTGCCAAATAATGTGTGTAGTCTTTATCACTTGACCGAGATTCAAAATTACGATGTCCGCCTCCAATGGTTATCATGTAGTTTCTTAGTTTGATGTTATTGAGCAATCAATCAATCTAATATCAAAGAACTTGAGTAAAAATCAGCTCATATTTTCAAAAATGAATTATTTCGCTTTAACACGCATTCCACATGCAGTTCAAACAATTCATCCATTTTTAGCGCGTTTTTCACGTAGTGGAACAAAAGCGCTATTAGGACGCAAATTTCATCTTCGTTCCATATTTTGTCGTACCTTTTTCTCAGCCAATAAGCAACCAATTGACCTCGGGTTTTCGGCATTTGGTCGCATTTGTGCCCTAGATGAGCCGAATCATATTTAAATTTCTCCATAGTTTTCTCGAATTTTCCTACAAATTTTCCTGAATTTCGCTAGTTTTTTGCTTTTTTATAGTGCGGATACAGATTTGTGTCATTATTTCTTTTCAGCTCAATAGTGGTACATTTAGAGGAGTGGTACAGTACACTACTTTCTGTTAGTAAAAAGTTCATTAGTTGCATTATTGTAAAATACAACATGTGAAAAACGCGCTAAAATTACTTGGCCATGCCAATGATTGATATCTTGTTTATACTGTATCTGTAGAATTTTGATATCGCCCATAAATGTGTTATATTTCATTTATATTGAATACGAAAACTTTATTTTTAACATAACTTTACAAAATATGGATAATATTTTACGTCAAAAAAAATAATAGTTTGATTCAGCCAAAAAAATAAAATAAATATGTGATCCTGAGCTCCATAGGATGGGGAAATAGAGGGCTATTATATATTGGATAGATTCTTTTTCTAGAGAAAATACTCCTGTTTAAGGTCCTGTTTCTTATCATTACGCAGAACAACAATATCCAAGAAATAAATTTCTTCTGATATTAATACTAATTTTCGTAGCTGTTACTGATGACACAAATAAAACATTATAACGAACTTTTCCATTTCTAATGCTCGTCTCTTGTTCTAATTAAGTATGAAAAGACTTGGATTCGCGAAGAACTGTAATTATTGAACGTAAAGAAAAAGCAGTCGTTTCAAGTATTTTCCTGCCAAATGAACACATCGTCTGTCAGCAATTTCAAGTACACCATATTTTGATTGTAGAGAGTTTTTCTCGTGCTTACTTCTTTCCAATTTCTCTTCCTATTCCATCTACAATTAACACGTCAGGAATAACCGTTCCGATTACCGATGGTTACTCCCCATGCACTGAAGACTGACCACAGGGATATTTCAACAAGATCCTCACAACTCAACTCAACTATCGACCGCAGAGGCCCAGACTAGAAAAGGGTGTGTAATGACGGGTTGTTCATCGAAGAAAATAAGTCTCGCCACATTTGTCAGTCATCGGGCGCACCCCTCTCTGCTGTTATTGGAGGGTGTTATAGGGTTGTTAACGTCTCTGGAAATGATTCGCAGATTACGCAAGAGGATGTATGGCACGAACCATTTTTTCCCCTTACTCTTGGTTGGGGAGTTAATGCTGCATTTATATCATGGTCACATTAAAACGGGAAAGAGTGATTACCATTAGAAGGATTCGAAAATACAATGTTTAGGAAGTTTGGTTTATTTTAAGAAATGTTTGTATACTTTGTATCTAAGGGGTCATTTGTATACAACTATCAGTGTTAAATTAGAAAGGAAGAAATGATAGTTTTAGTGTGTTTGCATTTACATTTTCTCAAAGGATGGATTACTACGACAGCGTTTCTCAAACTGTGGGGCGTGCCTCCCTAGGGGGCGTGATAACCCAACGAGGGGGGCGCGAGCATATTGAAAAGTCGTAAATAAAAAATAATTATGTTACTGAAAGCAAATAATCAAAATACATTCTGACATAAAAAATAAAATACACATTTACACTGAAATAATAAACTTGTAAATGTATCAGTATTGCACAGTGCATTTCATACTTAATTTAAACAATACTATAAGAGGGGGAGGGAATAAAGCAACCTCTGAAATAAATAAGTCCTACGCAAACACTGTCAAGATCCTTTTATGCATTCCAAAGTCTTCGGAATAATTTTATGGATAGCAGTGCACAGAAAAAATCGTACTCTGGAAAGACGTATATATACGTCCAGAGCAATTAACGCATTCTGTGAGCGAGACTTTTATATACGTCGGTGGGACTTAAGAGGGTAAAGTCGTATTGTACCTATAGCGTCAAAGTATAGTATTTTTGAATTCAATGTACTGTTATTGTAAGGAAGGGGGGGGCGATGAAAATTGTGATCTAATAATGGGTCGCAAATATTGAAAGTTTGAGAAGCACTGTCTTACGAAAATTACGATAATACTTTTAGCGATCTTCGTTACTTCTTTGTATGGCAAACTCAAAGGCTAACTTGGGCCAAACAAACAAGATTTAAGGTGTCTCAGGGGCGTTAACTTTCTCTAGAGAGGGCTGAAAATATAAACTATATTCAAATACATATAACTCTTTGAAATTAAAATTAAATAATTCGAATCTTTCACACATTATTTATAAAGGAATGAGTCTTCGGAAAAGTGTAAAATGTTTAAAATATAATTACAATTTTAAAAATTACAAGCATATGAAAATAAGAAATATTTCTATAAGAAGTGTTAATTAAGTTTTTCCGTTAAGTTAAATGTATCCTTATTGCATCATAGTATTTTTGAATAAATTGAATAATAAATTATATATATTTTTTTAAATAAAAGAAGTTATATCTTAAGAATTTTTTAAAAAAATTTCCATATTTTTCAAATATTTTGAAATACAAAAGATATATTATTCTTAAATTGCTACGGTTAAAAGAGTATGATATATTTTATAATTCTATAAAGTTTTATGCATCAAAGGCTACCATTTTAGAAAATAACGTGCGCAACGCAAACGTTACTTAATATTTAATGAAAAATTATTTCTTATTTGCATATGCTTATATTTTTTAAAATTATGATTATATTTCAAAATTTTGTACTTTTTTGAAACCATAACCCTTTGTAAATAACGTGTAAAAGATTCGAATTATTTAATTTAAATTTAAAAAAGTTTGAAAATTGTTTATATTTTCACCTCTCAAGACAAAATCCCCCCCCCCCCGAGGCCTCTTACTTTAGGTGGGCCTCCAAAGAAAAAAAAAGAGCAATATTCTTAGAAACGTTGGTTTTTTTCGAATAATTCATTGTAATAAACTTATATAAAAAAACAACTAAAATTTAATGTTTGTGTCCTGTGTGATCTTTGACATTTCTTCACTTCTACTATCTTCCCTACTTAGGGAGAAATTTTGTGGCCGCGGTAGCCAAGTGGTCTAGGCATCGGTTCGTGGCTAGCATGTCAGGAGTTCGATCCCAGTACCACTGAAGACCCGCCGTGTAGGGGAGCGATGCACGTTAAATCTGTCGAGAGCTCAAACGTCCTCCCGTTGGTGTGGTAGTTAGGAGAGGGGGTGCCAGCTCAGGTATCATCCGCGTCACTTGACCATGGTTCAAAATTATGCGGACCGTCCCCAAAAGCCCTCGTATAGCTGAACAGTGGGAAGTTAATATTCACTCACGCGGGAGAAATTTTGTTCACTATCACTTTTTGCTTCACTTACAAACCTCTCTCAAAGTGATCATCACATTAATACTATTCTTTAATTTTTTTCATAACTGAAAATGACTAATCGCACCGATAAGTACTGCCAAACGTGGAAAAAATTTCATATGTGAATTTTCGAATGTTTGCAAACGTGGTTGGTAAATACTTGTAAAATTCGGGCACACCCACTTTAATTATTTTTGTTTTCAAATTTGAGTACTAATGAAGCTCGATCACCTCCATTTGCATATAAATGGGTACTGTCTATATTATGTAAGTATTATCTAAATCTATGAGAAAATAAAAAAATATTGTCTTCCAAAGAATTAAAAACTCTCAATCTTGATTCAAATTCAGTTCTAAGAGTTGAAATTTTTCTGCATATTTTTGATGCGATGCAGCAGCAGCATCTAAACTTGATTTAATCATGTACTTCGGAAAGAGCGTTAAATCTTCACTTTTCAGTTGCTTCCCCATACATCAGGGTTTCTCAAACTGTGGGGCGCCCCCCCCTCCTCGGGGAGCGTGATAACTTTAGAAGGGGGGCGCGAGCATATTGAAAAGTCGAAAAGAAAAAATTATTTCAAATATTATTAATTTATTGTAAGTAAACAAACTAAAACTTTCTGATATTTTAGTAAAATACAAATTTACACTAATGTAATACTTATAAATGTATAGATACCGCATGATGTATTTTAAAATTAACTTGTAAAACTAAGTTAAGAACACTTTTAATGATTACCATGCAATTTGTACTGTTTATGATTAATCCCCAATGCTACCGTTTTCCAAGTACGCATGTGTATGTGATGTATTGGGGGGCGGGATAAATAAGCAAATCCTCCGAAATAAGTAAAAATCCTTCGAAAACACTGTCAAGGTTTTTTTATTGCATTCCGAAAAGCCTTCGGAATAACTTAATGAATAGCAGTGCACAGAAAAGATCCTACTTCGGAAAGACGTATATATATGTCCTGGGTAATAAATGCTTTGGCTGAGTGAGACGTTTATATACGCCGGTGGCACTTCGGAGGTTAAAGTCGTATCGTAGCTTTAGTGTCTAAGTACAGTATTATTGAATTAAATGCATTGTTATTGTATGGAGAGGGCGCGATGAAAATTAGGATTGAATATTGGATCGCATTGAAAGTTTGAGAAGCTTTGCCATGGATTATATATTATTGTGTGTCGATATATTGGCTGGGCCACAAAAATGCTCGTTGCGAGCCACATGCAGGCCGTGCTGTACGAGTACAGTTGTGCCCTTGAAATGCTGAAAAATAAGTGACAGAATAAAGTATATTATTCGATCAAAGTTGAGAAAAATAATAGCTTAAAGAAAGTTTTAAATGAATTGCATATATTGTAATTAGTGGAAATTTTTGGCTGTAGAATAACATATATATGAAATTATTCTGAATTGATAATAAAATCCGATATTTAAATCATTGAGTGAAAAATATTTGTTTTGATGCTCTTTATTTAAATGATATAGTTCTTAATCCTCGCATCAGATTGACCACCTGACCGGAACATCTGCTCATGCACCTCAGCGCCCAAGGTCACGTAAACTGATATGGACGCAGTAGCCCTTGGTCTTCATGGGCTGTTGCGCCACTGAGTTTAGTTTAGTTTTTGTTCTTTATCCAGTTTTATAGTTTAGAACAGGGGTCGGCAACCTTTTAGCTGAGGCGTGTCAAACCAATCTATCAATATGATTTAGCTTCCCATACAGTAGGACATTTTTGAAACAATTTGATTCCCGCGATAATTCAAGTAGAGTTAGAGAATAGAGGTCAATAATATAGATTTACAGTTTTATTATATATATATTAATTTAGCATCATTTAAAGATGTTTCTTAATATAAAAATAAACAGCATAAAATATAACTATTTCTTCAACAGAAATAAAAAAAATTTAAAATTGTACACATATTATACATTTTTAAACATATTTATTAAAATAATAAATACACAACATAATAATATAAATATTTCCCTAGTTAAATAAAATTTTTAATGCGAACCTAGTACTTACACCGCGTAACTTTCAAATCGCAAAATCAGGGGTATAATGTGTGACTTTCAATTTGACACGATTTTGAGCAATCAGCTGTTAAAATTTTTTTTGTGGACTCGAAATATTTTTCATCTAGGAAATTTTTTTTTACTTAGATTTGCGTACAAAAGTGGAAGAGCTTACATGTACAAAAGCGGAAAATAGAGTGCATGTAGTTTTCCTTTTTCAAATAATTAAATCTCTCCAGCAAGGACATTCAAATAGCTGTAAATTTATCTTTAGAGTTATTTTTCAGTTTTTTTCGTAATTGCGTCAATGTCCCTAATTCTGAAGATCTTTGTCAAAAATGGTAAATTTCAAATTTATTAACTTCTTTCACTCAAAAATTGATAAATTTCTAGAGTAGTGCAGAGTACCACAGCTTGTCGACCACTGGACAGTTTTTTTCCTATCAGAGTGTGTGTGTTCTCTCTCTCTCCTTTTGAGGTCACTGTAGCACAATGGTCATGGTCACGAACTTGGGGTCAGCATGTCACGCATTCGAATCCTGGTGCCACTGAAGACCACAATGTAGAGGGGTTGATGCACATTAAATCTATGGGCGTTACAACTCTTCCCGTTGTCATGGTGTGAACATTTGGAAAGGGGGGGGGGGCAACTCAGGTGTTGTCTTCGTCACTTGACTGTGGCTCAAAATTACAAGAACCGTCACTAATGGCCCTCGTGTTGCAATGCGATGATCCTAAAAACTTACTCAATGCCAAGGATAAGTAAATGTCCACGTTTGTATCTATCGCAGAAACTCATTTTCCGCTTTTAACTATAAACGGTTTGAAAAGGAACGAAGCCCCATGGCTAATGTCTTAAATCATACAATTTTTTAAATATTAAATTCAATATTTTAGTGTATAAAAAACATTTTATTTTTTAAAAAAATACCAATCTATTTTGGAATGATTTTCTCATGAACAGTAAAAATAGTATCTTCTGTGGGAAAAATAACGAAGTTTTATAAAAATTTAAGAATTAAGTATTTTTTTATCAACATTTTCTTTTTGAAAATTTTAAGTATTTAAGAAAACAACTCTGTTGTATTTTGGTAGGAATTAAGAGCATTGATTCGAGCAGTTATTTATCTTTAATTATTTCTATCAATCATTATACACAGAACATGTTATACTATACGTCATAGATTCCTGTGATATATTAGCGAAATAGATAGATTAAATGTAATTAATTCTATTACGTTTCCTACTCCTAATTGAATAATGTGAGATAATCTACTGATGAGATGGATTAAATATATGTAATTAGGACGTACTAAATTCCAATCATTACATAATTACTGCTAAATATCGAAACAGTTCCCTCTTTCCCTTTTCCCTCAAAAAAATTTAATAATTATCTTTAAGCTACATTTGCATATATAGGCCATAATAATAATCTTAGTTAAAAATTCTAGTTTCACAAACCTCTCAGCAAAATAACGAAAGAATCTTTCACTAAGTAAGTGAATAACTCTTTGTGGGGAAGCTTGGAATTTAGAGAGATGGTTTTAGTTTGGATAATGTTACTTATCCGAAGTATTGGATAACGCCATTTATTTTTCGCATATCCAGAACAAAACTCTATAAGGTGCGTTTGATGCCGTATGGTTTAATATATGGCTTTTATGCTGGAGAGTCTTCCTACTTGCTTTAAAGTTATAAGCATAACTTTTTCTTTATGACATACTTTCTCCTTAAAGTCGTTGAAGTTTACATTTGAAAATTACATGAAAGATAGGCTCTAACTTCACTAGTTATGAGGACTAATAAGAACTTTCCCTTTCCTTCCAATTATCTGTTACAAAGCATCTTGGCTTAGGATCCCTGCGTCTGGTGTGGTTAGTTATCCTAGATATACTGATATAGGTTATGAATTTTGAAATTCATCGTCAATAACTAATTCTGTAAGGCTCTCTTAATTTAATTGGACTAAATTTAAAGTTTTTGTTAGAGCTCTTCGTTCCCTTTCTAAAAATAGAGGAGAGAGGATTTCATTCATTATTCTGTTATATTTTGTAATAAGCGTTTGTAGAATGCGTAGTTGATTTTCAGAGTTTAATTAACTGTTTCATTCTGACTAATCAGGTTTCTTCATCAAGAAAACTTCAGTAAAATAGGAAGCAATATCACTGCTAATTATAATCAGTCATGCGAATTACTTGTTACTAGTGGATTATATAAAATAAAAAAAAGATGGTTTTTGCTCTTTGTTTTACTTGGTAATCTGTTGAGAAAGTAAAGTGAGACGGGTACGTTTTTTCGAGACTGCTTATCAATCAGAAATATAAAAAATAACGATACATTTATCTTAATACTCAAGCCGAGGTTGTAATGTCGATTTTTAAAAATTGTTCCTGTAATAGGAGCTGTGAATGTTAATGGAATATTCCCTCTACTTCCTCATTCGGTGGATGTGATGCGGAAGTCAAGAGAGAAGATATATCATCTCAGTAATGCTTGTATGGAGAGGGTGCATCTCACTTGGCATATTGTCGCAACCTGGGGTTGCAGGTGTAAGAGGGTTCGGAGAAGAAGCAGATATTTTTTTAAAAAATTGTTACCTTTATTTTTGAATTAACACTTTGTGAACGATTTACAACTTATTTGTTAACCTTTGGAGCAATCTTAAATCCAAAGAGAGAGAGAGAGAGAGACGAGCGTTTAGAAAAAAAATTAGTCTTCTACATAGATCGGAATACTGTTTACAATAGAACGTCTTTTATCCGAATCAACTGGGACCGGACACCGTTCGGATACGCGATTGTTCTGAAAACCGAATGCGATCCATGCAGTATATGAAACCGGACACTATACGAATATTGAAAATCATCACTTACGGGAAACGTGCTTGAAGAAAAAGCAAAGTAGGTGCAAAATGTAGCAATTTTACCTTTATTGTAGAAAATAATCACTTATTTTTAACTGTACCATTGTACACTTTCGTTTTTTACAAGTTCTCTGATTCCCTTGAGCAGCAGTAGTTGAGTAGGACAGCACTCTGATTGTTGTTCGTACCACTCCATAGCTGTCTCTAACGCAGAAAACGTGACAGCATTTGACTTTCCAACATTATAAAACTTTGCTAGAGACACTCCATTTTCTCCCTTCGCGAGACGGTTCATTATTTCAAGTTTTGTCTCTATGTTCAAGAGACCAAACTTGCGCTTCCGTTTTGAATTCGAAGCCGTAGCAATTCACAACTCAACGAAAGAGCACGTACACACCCCATCACTTGGAAACAAACGGATCTAATATTCCGCGCAGATGTTTACCAAATCAAACAACTGAAATTCCCTAAATATCCCTCACCTTGGATTTCCCCGTTACTTTTGGCCTCAAGCGGACAACTGTTGAGCATTGCACTGTTCGAAAACATATTCATATACAGTACATATAGTTGACAAAAAAAATCTGGTTCAGTTATTTGACGTTTCGGATAATAAACGTTCGGATAAGCGACATTATACTGTATTTAAAAGAAATGATATACCTAATGAATTTGAATTGTAGTTCTGGAAGTACACTGTTGTTTTCAAAAGCTTGGGATAATACCTGGTATAAATGACTTAAAAATATAAGAGCATTGCATACGTACATTTCAGGTTTCTTCGTAAAATAGGGGGTGCGCGTTATACAGCGAATATACCATAAAATTAAAAAATACAGTTTGAAAATATAAGCACGCCGCCCATCCAGTATAGTGGTTAGTGACGCTGAAAGCGGTGTCGTAAGGCCTGGGTTCGAATCCCAAAGAAGGCATGGATGTTTGTATTGTAATCCTTCACACACACACACACACACACACACACACACACACATGACTTTAAATTCCTTCGCAATGGGCACTTTATGCTTACTTCTGTAAGCCCCCGTTGATACTTGCAAGGGGATTTCAAATGTTCTCAATAAAGAAAAAGTATAAGCGCGTGTTATATACCGGATTTTACGGTAACTATATAGAGATGTAGAATCTGGTCTTTAGTAAAAAGAATAAAACACATATGCCTACAAACAATGTATTAAAGTACTTTATCCTTAAATAAGTAATAATTGTATAATTCTTTCGATACTTTTGAATTTTCAGCTCCAAAATTTTAAATTTCGCTATAAATAAAAATTAAAATATATAACAGCTCCCAAAAGCTTTGAAATAAATGATTTATTGTGTATTAATTTATGCACATTCAATTCTCAGGGAAGCTTAATTCCTCATTATTTAAGTATTCATCTTTTTTGCTGGACTGTTTTTACTTTATGAAAATTATTCTACTGCAACAGAAATCGTGATTTTAAATTACGATCAACGCAAATGGTATTTTAAACTGTTCTGTCATAATTTCAAGGGTTGGACTTCCATCTCGATTCCATTTACCTTGCACCATTTATTTCTACGTAACTGGTCTTTACCGAAATCCGAACTCGAACTAAAATCCATCTCGACTAAAAAAAAATAATAATAATAGTGATAAAATGAAATAAACCCTGCAATTTTAATTTTTTTGTCATTTATTGGTTACTCTCAAACAACTTTTACGTTTCTTTGAATTTTACGTCAACTTTTAAGTCTTTTTTTTCAACTCAGTTTAATTTGTATTGAACTCCCTTGATTTTCCAGAATTTCCCTTTGAATCGTCGAATTTTATTACTAAGACGTATTTAATGATTGTTTAATTTTTTTTAATTAAATTTTTCTTTTAAACATTGTATTATTGGAGCTATATATTTCAAAATGAAATAAAACTACATATTTCGTTGTCTTCAGAAATTTATTCTTGAACATGAATAGTAATAAAATTTTTAAAATAAATTTATGTAAGACATTGGCTATAAATAATCCTCTTAACTCTTATTTATCTAATTTTATTCTCAGATCATTGTTTATTACAAAACATTGCATAAATATTTTTATCCCTTTTTTTCTATTTACATTTTCAGATATATCTTAAACATATTTTTAAAAATTATTCATGAACATGGAATGATAAAAATAATTCAATTTCGGTGAGCGTTTACTTTGAAACATTTGACTGGTCATGTATTTCAATTTAGCAAAATAAGCAACTTGTTCATTTCATTTTTAGCTCAAACAAGTAAAATAATATGAAAACTAAACGCGCGTTGAATAATTATTTGTTCGACTTATGTGTTTGAACGTCTTTATGAAAGTTTTTATTTCGCATATTTATCAATGATATATATACCCATATTTCCTCCGTGCTTCTTATTTCCCCCCCGGATTTACAAACTATTTTTCATTTAATCTTCATCTTTTGCTTAACTGCGCCATCTGGTATGTAAAACTCAAACTAAACAGTTTGTCATTACGACCCCATTCGCTTATAAAAAAAAAAACCAAAATAAAATGTTTGTATATTTGTCTTTCATTTGAAAAAACTGCATTTTTTAATCCTTTTTAAATTTATCTGACTTTATGCAAATGGAAGCAGTTTCTAAGCTGCGGTATATTTTCGACATTATGTCAAACAAATGATGAAATAATCAAATGAGTCATTTTAACATTCGTGACCAAACTAAAAAAAAAAAAAATTACATTCTGCAAAGAAAATTTTTAACAAAAAAAATAATAAATAAATAAAGTTTAATAAAAAGATATTTGGTTCCAAGTATACATATAACTGGGTCTTAGTTTTCAAAGTTAATACAAATTGTTTTAATGAAAATTCTACATTTCAAGAAAACACGATAAATTCAATATTTTCATCCATACTTTTTCTTAAAAAATGACATATAGCCTGAAAGTAACTCCTTTGTTTAAAGTATCCGACTACACTAAAATTGTGAATTTTGCCAAAAACTGGCAATTTTTTTTTATCATTTTATTCTATAGACTATCTTAATAGCTTTATTAAAATACCAAGTTTATTATTTTCCGCTCACTAGAACAAAAACTACAAGTGTTTTATTAAAAGCAGATGCCGTTCCTTTAAGCAAGATCAAGATATCGTACTTTAAAACGCGTTTTACTCGAAATGTATTTTTTTAAATGCTCAAACGGGGACAGCGATTGCTCAAAAAGTTTTGAAATAATTAACTGAAATTTTGTGTGTATATTCTGTATAATAGTAGAAGTGCTTTATCCTTCAGATTTATTAATCACTGTTTTATTACAAAATGCACAGTCCCTTATGTGAATATAATCACTATTTTTTTTAAGCAATTTCATATATCTAAGATAAAGGGCTCTAGTTTTGGTAAAAGTTAAAAAAAAAAATATCTCTCATCCTGATGGTCATTTAAAAAATGAACAACATAGCAACACATCAGAATTGAAAAGTTGCAAATTTGTTCATAAACTTTTGGTACAGAATAGGCCGCGTTTATGTTAGTTTTTTTATATCTATATATAAATTTTTACCAGTTTTTTCCCATTTTAGTGATAATAATTTCCTTTTTTCTTCTTAATTTTAGCATATTTTTCTTAAAATGTACTAAACAAATCTAAAAGCAACGACAATAACAGAAAAACAAAACAAAAAAATCCCCATATCCTCATTTTTTTTCTAAAAAAAAGTCACAATTAATCGGATACCTTAATAGCCTAAAATAAGTGGAAGATTAAATATATCTTTACAATTAAATATTTCTTTAAATGCAGGTATTTAACTAGAAAGGTCAGTAGGGTCTTGGGTCTTCATAATTTTAGGGTCCTATATAATATTTTATGGTAAAATAAAGAAAATGAATACGCAATAGAAATAATTTACGCATATCCAATCTCTTGTACCCGCCTAGGCCTTCAGCATAGTTGGCTAGATAAAAACGCAGCTATAAAAATTCAATGGAACATGATACTTTCAGAGTGTTATTTTCGACATATCCATAGTTAAGATCCAAAAAACACTTTTTAGTTTCTAATTGATTAGAATTTAAAACTTCGCTTTTTAATTTCAAAACCTTTTAAACAAAAGCCTTGTACGAAAAGTCTCTTTGGAAAAATATTCATTTTTTCAAAAAAGATGGTTGAGAGATACTCAAACGAAAAATATTTCATTTTGTTCTAAAACAAAGCTGGACTTTTTTTTTTTGAAAATAAAAAGTCTTATTTTCCAATATTTATTTTCGTATAACTTTAAAAGTTCACTCGCAAACATCTCAATATTTTTACTTCAGAAAGAGGTTGAATATATGCATTCTCATTTAGCTAAAAGTTTAAGAAAAATCACGTTTATGAAACAAATTCCACCTTAAACTAAATGGGCAAAAAAGAAAAGGGGAAGGGAGAGGTAAAGCGTCCTTTCTGAGTTAATCTAAATTTCAAATCAGAAGTTTTCAGTCGAGATACGAAACGATATTTCATATATCTTTTTTTTCTTTTCCTTTTTTGTTCTTTTTCTCACATCCGACGACAAATGTTGAAACAAGAGTTGCCACCTTTCTCTTTCTAAAAAAAAAGTAAAGTAGCCAACTTTTTCACTTTTTTTCTCGTCTTCTTTTATTCTATACATTTTTATCTTTAGTTTCAACGAACGTAGCCACGGTTATTTTGC
This sequence comes from Trichonephila clavata, assembly GCA_019973975.1. Lineage (NCBI taxonomy): Eukaryota > Metazoa > Arthropoda > Arachnida > Araneae > Nephilidae > Trichonephila > Trichonephila clavata. Next base: position 56,685 of record BMAO01020822.1, on the reverse strand, counting down.
AGTAAAGTTTTTGATTTATTGACAAAATCTCTGCTAAAATGTAATCATCTTAACTCCACGGTTTACAATCTAAAGGAAAAAAATAAAAAATTCTTTTTTGTCTCTGCTTTATTTTCAGATGCCGGTTTTGTTATTCTTTTTTTTTTTTCTTGTCTCGTTTCATTTTCTTTGCGTTTCTCTCAATTGGATTCCTTACTTTTAAAAAAAAATATATTATATCCTTTCTTATTTAGAAATCTTTTGAAGCGTGTATTTTCCTCAGTTGAAAATAAACTGCTTCTTCTTCTTTCCTAACTTTTACTTACAAAGTTGATATTTTGTTAAAAATCAATCAAGTACTAATAAAAAAGGAACTTTTTAAAAGAAAAACTTTGTTCATGTCGATGGAATTTACTTTAAATTTTCACGTAATTGTATTATTTGGAATGTAGACTCCCGGATTTTGACGGAATGTCGTTTTTCAACTAATGCATTGCAGATATTATTTACTTGTAAGTAGATCTCTCTCTCCCGATAAAAACTTCCAGGTTAAAAAAGTATTTAGTTATTTTTCTTTATTTTCTGTATTTTTTCAATCTTTAGATCAGAGGCGTAAAGGAGACAATTAGGGCTGTCCCTGCAAAGTCAGTTTTTAGGCACCAAGCCGGATCTTACAAAAGGTACCTACTTGGCGTCAGTCAGGCTTTGGGCCCCCTAGAACCTTTCGCCCCCTCAATGCTCAGGTGTACGTTCGCCACTGCTTTAAATGCTTTTTACATTAATTTTTTACCCAGGAATTTATATTTTCGCAGTTCACAAGAATTTTAAAAACAAATGTATAAAATCTCATACATCAGAATCAAGGTTTTCATTTACTAGCCATTTTGGGTTAGTGAACATAATATCAATCTCTTTTTTTCTTCTTTCCAATTTTCTTCTTCCAATTTTGAATTGATGTATGAATATGCTTCATATTACCTGATGTAATAACGAACGGGATAACGGAGGCATTATAAAGAGAGAGGAAAAAATGTTTTTTTAATAACGTCTTTTATCCGATTTTTAAAACAGTTATTAAGGATTTGTACACTTATGAACGAATAGTTGAACCAGCCATAAAAATATTTTCAATAATATGAGGAAAAATCTAACTTCTCAAACATCTTCTTTCAATCTGCTTAAATTGAGAGTTAGACTAAGTTAAAAAGATTTGTAGAAACGAACTACATTGGCTTACCGACGGAATTTGTAAAAAAGATGAGTCTTCTTATATTTTTTGCTTTATTTAGAATGTTTTTATATGTGTTATCTATTCTACTTTTTGCAAAGAACTTTAACTTCCAGTTTATTACAGAAATAGACAAAGAATTGAAGTGAACTTTATCATCTAATTATTTTTTAATATAATACTGTTTTTAATCTCTTACCTGTGTACGATATGTAAGATGAATGTGCCAAGAAGAGTGAATTTATTTCATCCTTAAGCTTTTGTCTTATAGTTATGAAAATAATACATACAAGTCAGTATTTTAAAAATAACGAAAACAACCATCAAAAATTTAATATTTGACATATATGTGAAAATTTTTTGAACTATAGTCTTATTTTACAATGAAGTGTTTTAATCAAAGCAAAATATACTAAATTGAATGCTATGATTAGTTAACTACATCAAAATACATGGTTATTTTAAAGCTGAGTATAATAAATGCTTCATTAAAAAATCTCATATCTTCCGCTACATGTGTGTGAAAATAATGAATCACTTTGCTTTTTAAACATTTAAAAAAAGGAAAACAAATTTAAGTTTAGATCACATAGAATACAGAAGCTTTGATTTTTTCTCTTGCCGGAAATTCAACCCAAACTTAATTCTTGCCGCATAGGATATTATTACGTAAATCGGGGCTCGAGGATTTTATGTTTTCAGTCTCAAAGAGCAAGATAGTTCTTCAGGAGCACTGGAAATTTATTGCATAAAAACAATCCTTGAAATACAGGATGCAGTACTAAGATTCGCTTAATAAATCCCAGAAGGTTTTCAAACCTTCCACAGCAATTAGATGTAACTATCAGTGTCTAAAATACAAGTATGTTAAAGATTATTCACAAGCTCTCGCTCGTCTTATTCAACAGCCGAAGTAATAACTAATCGTTAGTCGATTCTTCAACGGTCAAAACAACACTGACTCATTTGCAACGAGCGACTCCTACATAGATCGTAATACTAATAGAATTTCTCGACTAATTTCCAGAAATATCTATATGGGCGCCAACATGGCCGCCAAGTTATCAAAATGGTCGCCAAAAATGATGCCAACTTGACTCTATCGCCAATATTTCGTCGTTTCCTTTGAATCGCCATTAAAATGTAAGGAACGGCGTTGCTTGCGAATATTACAATTTTAGCATAAAATAAATGCAACAGAGAATAGTATTATCGAATTACACACATCCCGATACAAATGATTTACACTATTTTAAGCATTCATTACACAAAATTCGTAACGATATATATAATATTACATTTGCTATTTTTAATGCATTTAATTTGTTATATTTCTCATAAAAATGTTATTTTTTTTTGTTTTTTGTGTGCATATTATTACCATTATGCCAAGGATAAAATTAGGCTTATTCATAATTTAGAAAATTGCAATCAATGTTTTGACGGCTGATGTTTTTGCTTTGTGAGAATAGTAACTTCTACAGATAGGTGAAATTTTTAAAAAGTGTTTAACCACCTTTAAAAAAGAAAAATTTTCGTGTCTTTGGTGTGGTGTACAGCATTGATTCATAATGTGCTAAAAATGCTAATTCATACTTTAGGCGTTGTGGTAATGATATCTTCATATCAAAAAACAAGTTGATAAAGAACAATTTTATGAAATAATTGATGGCTAAATTAATTTTTCATTAAAAACTAATTCATTATGTAGAATGTAGTACTAGTTAAAACTCTTGGACGGTGTTCATTCGCTTCAAATATATGATAATTACGCTTGTATGTACAGTCTAGTAAACATGTTGTTTAACAGGTTTAACCAAGATGCCTGTTGTTAAGTGGTGAAATTTGCATAATTTCCATTCATGTCGAAGGTAATTTGTTAGAGATAAGCCGATAGAATAATATTAATATTAATTAATTTAACGGTATTTTCTAAGGTTCTTTACTACCTGTGCTGCATTACTCATTAAAGTAACGATTTACTACTTAGGAACATGAATCTTGGAAGGACCTTTATCTGAAACACTTTGTTTGAGGCTTCCATGTGTTTTTAAAGAATTATATTTGGTGTTATGATTAAGTGGTTATGTCATGCAATTTTTAATAACATTTTACATTGCTCTTTATCTTTGTTAAAACAAAATAAGGTAGTTTTTAAATTTATACTTTATAAAAAATAAGTTATTCATAATAAAATATGCTTCCCTGAAAGATTTTAAGAAACATTTATTATTTAAATTTTTTATTGGTGTCCTTTCTTTATTTTTTCTCCTTTTATTTGGGATATGTGAAATTATTTCCTTGGCATACCTCCTGTTTAATATAGCACTTGAAAAAAATTAGAGATTCAAAAATCAATGTTAGGGGAAATAACTTTAATAAGTCAGTTCAAATACTGGCTTAAGCTGATGACATTGGCATTATTTCCCGAAAAGCACCAGCTCTTTAACAGGCATTTATGGCATTAGAACAAAGTGCTAAAAGAATTAACTTATCTATCAACGAGAGTAAAACTAAATATTTGCCTTGCTTAAAGTCCGACTTACAACTTAGACACATAGAAATTAGCAATTATAAATTTGAAAAAGTTTACAGTGTTACTTATTTGGGAACTAAGATAAATAATAAAAACGAACTGGCACAGAAATTTATAAAATAATCATTGCTGTAAATAGATGTTTTTATGCTTTGAAGAGTTATTTAAAATCCAGCTTTCTCAAATTAAGAGCTAAATTGCTCCTTTACAAAAGTCTTATAAGATCTGTCCTGACTAATGCATCAGAGACTTGGCCGTTGACTTTACGTGATGGGGAAACTTTGGGAATTTTCGAGAGAAAGATCTTGCGCTGCATTCTTGGTGGGATCCAAGTGAATGGATCATGGAGAAGAAGATCTACCTTAGAACTTGACAAAATTTACTAACAACCTGATATTGTAAAATTTGTCAAATAATAGAGACTTAAAAGGGTGGTCATCTGGCTAGAATGAATGAAGATCGTTGCTGCAAGAAAATCTTTCTGACAAAACCCATGGGAAATAGACATCGGGGCAGTTCCCCGTTAATATGGATTGACTGGATCAAAAAAGACCTAAATATTTTAAAGGTCAAAAAATGGAAAACAGTTACCAAAAGTAGAGATGCCTGGAGAAAGCTTCTGGAGAAGGCCAGGGCCTACCTAGGGCTGTCAAGCCATTAAAGAAGAAGAAAATTATTTCCTTCAGTAATTTTAAATCAAATATCTGATTCAAAGATTAACTGCTAAGATATATTACCATAAAATACCTAAAGATACTAAACTGAGTAACCTCTTAAATTTAGGGGAAGTTAATAAGTTTTGCAGGGGTAAATTTATCTTCTTACATGGCTATTAGAACATGGGAAAAACATAATACTCTTTATGTTTAAAAATTCTTAAATTTAAAAGGGAGCTTGCAGTCAAAACAAATGTACTAGAGAAAGCTTAATTTTATCAATGTAAAACTTAAATCAACAAATGGAGGAAAGACTCCCATTTTAGTAATATGTAATGTAATGTCCTAGGATTGCCAATTGATGATACTGGAATGAGGTTTTAATGGTTATTTACAAACACAAAGAACGACACACAGATACAACTATTTACATCTATTAGGAAAACGTTTTAGGTAAATAATAACTCTAATTGATGAATGATTGACCTTTAGAAGAAACCTAAAGAAAGCACATCTGCTTCCGGCAGATACAAAAACCTTCACGCAAAGCTCCCTGGTGGAGCTTACAGATCGCTCTTCAAGAGACAATCACTGAAATTATCTCCTCACAAAGCTTGCTGATGGAGCTTGTCGTCTTCTCTCGTGGCGAGACAATCCCCAAAATTCAAATATCCACACTATGCTCGCTGATGGAGATACACGACCTCTCTCGTCGAGAGGTAATCACCGAAAAAATCAAATACCCACACTAAGCTCGCTGGCGGAGCTAAAAACGATCTCTCTCGTCGAGAGGTGAATACCGAAACTCCTTCTGGCGTGGCACTTGCGCAGGCACAGTACCTCGGATCAGTCCGCGTTTCCACCTAGAGTTTCAGAATGAGTCTAGAGTTCGTTACAAATGTAAGAAATTTAAAAATGAGATTATATATAATGTGTAGAATATTATTCATGTAATTATGGTTTAAGGGAATTTAAGTATTAAATGTATGTTAAGAAAATGGATTATTTACAAAATCAGAATTTTCGACATTATTGATCTCGTGTATATATATTATCTTTAATCAAGAAGTTATTTATATTATATATATATATATATATACAATGTTCCACATCAACTTTTGCGGACAACAGTATCTACTTTTGATTGTGGGAAGTTTTTAAATAACTTTAAAGTGAAATAAATGGACAAGGTACTTAACGATATCCGTTTATGATGATACGATAAGAAAATATTACTTTTATGCAATGATGTTAATTTGCATTCCAAAGTTCAAATTTTACTTAAAATGATGTTTATGTCATATTTTTAAAATTTCCTACAAGTTTCCGAAAACTGGGCAGTTTTATTACAGATGATATTATTAAAAGGTTAAGTTTACTATACAGGGTGTAAAGAAGTATGCAGCTTCAATGAACTATAAATTAAGAACAGTTTAAGATGTAACAGAATTCTGTAGAATTATTTCAAGTTTTGTTAGAGGCCATCATAGACGTTCTATATGTGAACCCTTAGTCACCTGCACACATTTAGCTGGCAATCCATTTCCGCCCAAACTCGTGTTAAGATATTTGAATCCTGTCCATTGTTATTGGTTTTGATACACTGTTTCAGCTCCGCTAGATCAACAGGAAGGGGAGAGACGAATAACTTGCCCTTTACGTACCTCCGCAGGAAGAAATCACAAAGTGTCTATGCAGGTTTTCCGGATGGCCATTGGATAAGTAGCATGTTGTAGCCCACGACTCATCCATCGGTCAGTGAAAGAGATGTTTATCGAGGTCATCTCGCACGTTAGCCGACCAGTGTGATGGTGCACCATCCAGTTGGAGAATGGCGTTGTCCTGTAATTGTGGTTTCAACCAAAGAGTTAACATATACAAAAAAAGTGGCTCCCGTGACATTTTGCAAAATTTAAGAACGCAAAAAGCCCTTTTCACTACAAACGCCACTATTTTGACTGACTAGTCACATGGCACACGCGCATACACTATTGCTTACGTCACTTCTGTCAGGGCGAGACATAAATTTAAGGAGTACATCTACCTTACGGCTCGCTGAGGGGATGCTTGTATACAGTGTGTGAAAACTATCATTTCAACCATTCGTTGATGAGCAGCCGAAGAAGGTTAAGCAAAATATAAGAGGGAATATTACTGCACTGGAAGCAGATTAAGATGGTACAATTTGTTAAGATGCTTTGTTTCTAAACGCAGGAAATCACAATTGCTATTCATTTCCGTAAGTACCATTACGACAGCATAATTAGTTCTAATGTATTAATATTAATACTTGTCTTAGTAAAAATTTCCATAAAGCAACTGTCAATTTATGTAGATTCAATATTGATTATTAATTAGCGATTATTATTGCAAATTAGGGTTGAAATGCATTTTCATTATGTAGATTTTGGGTTTCATCTAAATGCGTACATTTCTGATGTAAAATTTTGTGTATGGTCAGCTAATAAATTACAGGAATAGTATATGATTTTCTAATTAACTTTATTTTAGACATTTTCAATTAAGTTTATTCCATACTTCCAGTTTATGAGCTATATGGTTCGGGTTATTACGTAGCTGAGAAAATTGGTACTCAGGTAATTGACATTCTTCTGAATTCCTGTTTTGGTAGTTTATATTGATTGCAGCGATGTAGACAGAATATATTTTTGAATTAATGGTCAAAGGGAGCAAATTACCGTCTGGGTTAACTTCGGAATTATATTTATTGTCTATGGACTTGAATAAACAATGTTGCAGACTCTTTATTTATGCAAGTGAAATTCTCAGACTGGTGGCTTCTTCATTTTGTTGTCGTCTTATAGCCTTATTTTAGAGATGCATTTTATTATTATGACTATAGATATTCGTGCTTAGGTTTTTGTATTTCATTACTTGTTAGACTAATAGTTTGCTGGCAGATGTTGTCGAAAATAAAATCAATTGTTAGTTTCGTATTACGTTCTGGTTGTGCGTATAAAAAGTATTATATATATGGTAGTTAACTGCACTCTCTCGGATTGCTGCAGCTATAAGACTTGTTGCTTGACCGTATTCTCGTTTTACAGAAGTGCCGGTTTAAGCTCATTTCGGGCCCTGGGCACTGAAGATCTACAGGTCCCTTGGCACTGGTGGAATGAAATTTATAACCAGAAAATCTGGTTAAGTCCAACTTATCCTGGCCTTTCTGGGCTCCCCCGGGCCCTTGGGAACCCACCCCAAGCGCCCAAATGGATAAGCCCGCGCTGGTTTACAATAAAGTGCAAACGCTCAGTATGGTATAAAAAGTGAATTCTTCAGTAAGATGTAAGCTCTGTGAGTTTCTTCCAGTCGATTATAGATTACAAATATTCGTTCATAAGGTGTAATCTATAGATATCCGTCTCTATCCCTCTCTACAGTTATCTCTCATAAGTTAGCCGCGGTAGCCGAGTACAGTGGTGTAACGTACACCCCGCACCCCCGCGTCGTGGGGGGCCCAGGGTTCTAGGGGGCCCAATGCCTACTGCCGCCAAGTGCCTATCCCTTGTAAAATCTCCCTTGGAAGCCCAAAACCTGACTTTGCAGGTGGGCCCAAATGTTCTCCGTTACACCACTGGCCGAGTGGTCATGGTCACGAACTCTTGGCTGGCGTTTGGAATTCTTGTGCCCCTGGAGACCCACCGGAAAGGTGCACGTTAAATTTGTTAAAGCTCAAAGTCCTCATAATGGTAAGGTGTGAAAGTTTGAAGATGCTAGCTCAGACTTGAAAATCCGAACCCCCATACACCACTTATGCGTAGCCTCTGTTAGTAGTTAATACCTTATATTATATTGATGCATTAATCTATTTAATAAATTTTGAATAATGCACTAGTATTTGTAGCTGATTCCTTTTCATATCGAATAAGAATATTACATTTTCGAATAATTTAAAATAGAAATAACGAATTGACTTTTCCTGATGTAAATTCACAGATTCCACCAGATTTTATGGATTTTGATAAATACGCTCCTTTTTAAACCAATATTACTCTGTGTGAAGAAAACCACTATTTATAAATTAAATCAGATTTAAATACATCTTCTTCCTCTTATTTGATTCAGACTTTTTTATTACTTTTTCCATAAATAATCTTATTGCTTTCACGCGTAGAGCGAGAAAAACTTTAAATGTATGCTAAAAAAAAGTAACCAGGAAAATTGCTTATTCTTTAAATGCTGTGCTTTAAATACCTATTTAACGTTTTGCCCAGAAGTAAAATGCTTTTTTATATCGCAGAAAGTAACTTGGGGCTGAACTCAACTTCTTTAACTGCAAAATTTTGTGTTTGCGATAAAAAAAAAGAGTGTTAAAAAGATGTCAGTTTCTTCCTCCTATAACTGATACTTCGTATAAAATGTGAATGAGTTATTTTTAGGTAGAAATAAGAAGTATAACATTTGACGCGTGGTTATTCTTAGTTTCCAAAGAAATGTCGAATTTATTCTGCATTCCAGCCTTTTTATTCGGAGTGATGATATTATGTGAGATGTCTTTTCTAGAGTTTCGCATCGCTGCAAGGTAAATGCATTTGAAATGACTTTTAATATTCGAATACCAATTTTTACTTTTTGGAACTAAAATAGCTCTTGTTCCTAAAGCTGTAGTACATTGAAAATAACTTTACTTTCTAGAAGATAGTTATTTTTTATGTAAACAATATAGAACTTGTCATTGTTTATCGAATTTGCGCGTTCTTTGTAAATAATATTACATGTTAACAAAGAGACAGTAATTTGCAGTTTTTGTTATTAGTTTGTGGCATTGGGTGAAATGTTTGCAAAAAATCATAGGAAACTATAATAATGTGTTTCACGTTTTTTGGATACATTATTATTTAACACGTAATTTTAATTCTTTCCTTTGTATATCTTATGTGAGATAACATCTTTTCCTTCAGTTTTAGAATATCAAGGCATGTTTTTTTAACTTTTCAGTTTTTTTATTTCGCGTAATATGGAAGTATAAAATGGTTTAAATGTTCTCTTTTGCTTCAAATTTATGTCAAAAAATAGAGCTGGTTTTCTGCTTTTTTAGAATACGAATAATTATGTTTTCATCAAGTTATGTTTGATGATTATACATGTATTCATCGCAACTTGGAAGAAAGAATAGTACTTCAGGCATCTTATTATTAGGAATAGAGAGTCCATGAAAGGCTGTTGTGCATAACTATGAGCATTTCTGTAAGTTAAATTTAAATGGACGCAAAGGTTCCTTGTGAATAATGTAGAAATTAGGTGAACTAGATATCTCATGTGTCATCTATTTCTTCCAAAATCAGGAAGTATCCTTCAATCGCCATTTCATATAACATTTAAAAATAAGTTTCCAAATTTTTTTATTCGGACGCTCATTTCTTGCAGAAAAATTTTGCCTCCGCTTCCGTAATAGGGATGCTTATCATTAACCATCCCCAATCAAAAGAGGTTGTAGATGATACTATTAGATTACTTACAAATCTTATTCGTGTAATTACTGGTTATTCGGCACTTCTGGTCATTAAAATTGCATTGAGCTCACTAATTAACATTTAAGCGCAATCGAGCGTCGAACTTTATATATTCGAATGGAGGCCTAACGGATCAGATTCGATTTAATTATCTGAGACGATAGTTGTATAAACCAATCTCGGACCTGTATGTTCCAAATTGCATACAAATTTAGCCATGTTTTCCCTCCTACTATGCTGTGTAAGTACGAAGGTGAGTCGGAAAATAAGTTTCCCTTGTCGACTGTGGTCAGAGTTGTGTATGAAAGTCAAAACAGAGAATGAGACATTAAAGATAAAACATAACTTTATTTTTCCACATAAGCATCAAGTGCATTGAGGCATTTGTCATACCGCTTGATAAATTTCAAAAATACCTCCAGGAGAAACTCAGGGCTTTGCATACTGAAGAAGAGTTTGACGGCTATGGGTGAAAGATGACACAGCAGGTGAACACGCAAGACAACGATACATTATTCGTTATTACATTGGGTACATGCTATGTGGTACTGTAACACCCTGTCGAAATTGAAAGAGGCGATTCGGAAAAAGCGACCCAGGCTTCTCGGATCTAGCGTTCTGTTGTTGGATGACTTGGTGACGGCAACGCAAAACCACATTGAAACTCTTGGTTGGGAGCGCTTACATAATTCGCCATGCAGTCCTGATCTCGCACCAAGTGACTTCCATCTGTTTCCAGCTTTGAAGATGAATCTTGCAGAAAGGTGCGCTGGAAGCAATGCTGAAGTCAAACAAGCCGTTAGATTCTTTCGTAAGCAAAGCATTGAGTTTACCTAGAGGTCGTTTTGAAGCTCATCATGCGGTATGACAAATGTGTCAATGTACTTGGTACTTATGTAGAAAAATAAACTTATATCTTATCTTTAATCAATAATCTTACGTTTCGACTTTCATTCAGAACTCTGACTACAGTCGACAGAGGAAACTTATTTTCCGACTCACCCTCGTACAATGAATTCCTTTCCTTCCTGATAATGGCAATTAAGGCAGTGTATAAGACATTGGAATTAGTCCCAAACCAATTGCATGCGTAAAATTTCTTTTTTTAAGGGATGGTCTACTTCTTTACGCATTAATTATTCACAAATAATGCTTTTAAGAAGCCATTTATTAATTGTTAGAGATCCAGCTTCGATGAACCTCCATGCTGATACTAGTCTTGAGTCAATTGTCGATAAATTGAGCATTTTTGGATTTCTTTATATCATAAAAACAGCACTCTGCGTACACAAGTCATTGAATTAGAAGTTCGAAATTCGTTCTGAAGTAACAGATTTTGTAGTATGCATATATATTACTGTTTAGATGGCTTTGTGTGTGTGTGTTTTTTTATCGACTTCTGACTTTTAACCCGTTCGGAACCAGGTGCTTTTTTCTGTTAAGGCCTAACTCCGCTTAAATATCCACATAAAATCATTTCTACAATAAAATACACCGAAGTTTATAGTTTATAATAATTCCATACTTTCCAAATTTAGATCACACCGGTATGATCACGGGCCAGAATACGGCGAAAACGCAATCTCGCATTTTATATCAAGGGCCCTGAAGTGATAACATATATGTGATCATGGCCCTGAACAGGTTAGACTCTTAGAATGTAAATAAATTTTAAATTGGAAGAACCCCTTGAAATATTACAGAGTTTATAAAAAAAAGCCTTTATTATTATTTTCAGAAAAATTGTTATGTTTGATTCCAAAAAAGGAAGTATATTCTATGAAAATTCTATTACTATGAAAATGTATTATTCTTTGTAAGCTATCATACAGAAAATTTTACTACAGTAGAACGTCATTTATCCGAACGTTTATTATCCGAAGCGTCAAATATCCGAACCAAAATCCGGATACGTTTTCGAACAGTTGCAATGCTCAACAGTTGTTTCATGTGAGGCCAAAAGTGACGGGAAAACCCAAGGTAAGGGATATTTGGGGGATTTCAGCTGTGTGTGATTTGGTAAACATCAGTTTGTTTCCAAGTGAGGGGGTGTATACGTGCTCTTTTGTTGAGTTTTGTCGATGTAGAAACCTGGATGACTTGCGATGCAAAACTGTGGATTTCAAATGCTAAATGATGACGAGATTGTGACTTCCATTCAAGAAGAATCCGACCCTGTCGACGATGAAACGGATGAAGAGGAGGACAACAACAACGAAAGTAGCAAATGCTGACGCTTTTATGCGTTAGAGACAGCTATGAAGTGGTACGAACAACAATCAGAGTGTTGCCCTATTCAACTACTGCTGTTGAAGAGAATCAGAGACCTTGCATTGAAAAAACGAAGGTGTACAATAGTACGGCGAAAAATAAGTGATTATTTTCCACAATCGAGGTAAAATTGTGTAATTTTGCACCTATTTTGCTTTTTCTTCAAGCACGTTTCCCACCTGTGATGATTTATATAGTGTCCAGTATTATGTACTGCATGGATCGCATTCGGTTTTCGGTTATCCGAATGGTGTCCGATCCCAATTGATTCGGATAAACGACGTTCTACTGTAATTATATTTTATATCTGCTACTGAGATAATTGAAAATATATTATTTAGATACTGAGAATAGACCGTCCTTTAAAGTTGGTATTTCTGCATATACATTTATAAGTTTCCTAAATATATAGGCAAAAGTTTTACATCCATCCTTCAATGTTTGTTATTTCTTTGTATAGAAATGAATATACTTTTCTAAATATTTAATATTTTATCATAACTAATTGAAACTATTCACCACCGATACCGTTCTACTATATCTGAATGCTTCTGAAATGAGCTGAGCGAAAAGATAATTAATAAACATGCCATTCAGGAAGAATCTGACAAATTCCGGAAATAAAATTGATGTATTCTGGTGTATTATTATTTCTCAATTGAACTGTGGAACATACTGGAAAATGTTTTGGTGGTTCTGCAGCTAGATTCATGCACAATTTAAATATTTCAATGCTTCATCAATTATTATATGTCGCATACCTTTTAAAATTACATAATATGCCATGCCTTATTATTAATGTGTTCATATGGCTATGTAACATTTTTGTGCTGACTTATTGATTGATATTCTTTAGAATATTATTGAATAAATAGTTAAATAGAGGAATATTCTGAAGAATGCCTGCATTCCTTTGACTGTGAACGGTTTTTTCCCCGTAATGAATTATGGAGCTTCTCCGTTTTTTATTGGGATGCTTTAAATTTGATTCAATTTTATTGAGTCTTGAATTATTTGAATGTTTGTATTTTAAAATTATTTTTAATCTTCTTTAATCTATTTATTTAGTTTATGTTAAGTTATTTAAATCGCGTTGATTTTCTGATGAAATAAGTTTTTAGTGTTTACTGTTTTCTGACTTCTATGCTTTATCTTTTTATCTAATTTAAATATGCTTTCTTTGGAAAAAAAATATCTTTCTGATATTGATATAAACTTTATTTTTTCCTTTATTTAAACAAGAAAAACATATATCTATTTAAAAACAAAGTGAAACAGAAAAAAGAAAAAAAATTAGAAATTCTAGAAGGATATGTGATAAATCAATTACTTATTTGCTAAGTTTCAAAACTATAATTTTGAACCGCATTGAAATTTAAAATTAGGTTAATATTTTTTTGAGTACATTAAACAGATTATAAAATGAAATTCATTTTTTTTATCAATTTATATAGTAAAATCTGAACTTCTTGCTGACAAATCTATTTTTAAATTATTTCCTTTTTTATATTTTTGTGATAATAATTTATTGTTAAAGGGGGAATCTAATAATTGTGAACAAAAGTTATGTGTAAAAAAATTAAGTAATAATAAGTAACAAAATTTAAGGTATTTTTATTTTTGGTCAATTTTTTTCAACAATTATTATTTTTTATAGATAATTTGAATATTAAAATCGAAACTTCTTAATGATGAAGATTATAAGTATACTATAAACTCAAACATTTTGAAATAAACATAAGTAGAATTTTTTTAATGCGTCAAAATGAGTTTGCGATATGAAATTCAGAGAATACTTTTCTCACGAGAACATTTCTATATCCTGATTCTCCATTCTAAAAGCCAATGAAATTTATCGAGCTAAGTGTTGAAAACACCACGGGTGGTCAAATTTATAGGCCGACGACTAAAAACCACACCAAATGTGCAGCGAATGATGAAGGAAAACCATCCATCCTGCCTGCCAAAGCGTGTAATACATTCGCTACATTAAACGCACAACACCAATAACGAGACAACTTTGACATGTAACACTATCTGGGTCCATCGTCATAAATAAGAACCTCAAGGACTCTTCCGATGCTATTTTTCTTTGACATTTAGTTAACGTAGAAGTTGGGTAAAAGGCCCAATGGATGCTTTCACTGACAGACCTGTTCTATTAAGTTCTACAAAGTAGCAGCCAGACTGGAAGACGTGTAATGATAAGGGAATTTGAACCAAAAGGCTCAACAGATAACATGTATGTGGCCATGGTCTTAAATCTTTGAGTAATGGATTCTGTAAATTGGATTTGGTTTCTTTTTCTTCGTTACGCGCTTCGAAGAATGTCTGACTCGTTGCTTTTTGAGATATTTATTATCGCTCCCTTAATTACGTCTAAGGAGATTATTGTAATTTCGTGTCATTTGACTTCCACGGGAGTAGTTGAGTTATTAAAGAAAAATAAACTGTTTTGGTGTGTTTGGGATGCTTGGAGAGACGCAATCAATTGTGTAAAGATTACTAGGAAGGGAATGAAACATTAATGTTATGTAATCGGAAATTTGTCTGATTGCAGTGGATATGACCTGAAGCATAAAATTGGATTCTAGCTAAATGTTCTCTGAGCAGTTTTGATTGGCTTTCTGAAAAACCAGTAATATTAAGAAGATAAAAACATTTCAAGCTATTTATAAATTAAGTGTATAATTTTAGTCAAATTTTTTTTTGTCTCCTGTTAGAAATTTATATGATAAAAAAAATTAACAAAACAGTTTATAGCTTTTGCATCGTAATATAGCATGTACAATTTTAAATATAATATAATTAGGTTTGAATATCTGAACCCACCTCCCCCCACACCACCACCACATATAGTTCAATTTAAAGTATGCTTTGAGACAATTTGTTTGAAAAAAAAAGAAGAGGAAATGCATTAAGTTGTCAATTTAATAATTTATGAAATAGCTGTAAATTTATCTTTAGAGTTATCTTAAGATTTTTTCGTAATTCCGTAAATATTTACAATTTTGAAGATGCTTGTCAAATAAGGTCCGTTACGAGTTTATTAACTTCCATCCACTTTAAAATTGACAAATTTGTTGGGTAGTGTAAGTGCTACTGAGAATTACACCGTATGTCACATGTGGCGCGCGTGTCACAGGTTGCCTACCCCTGGTCTAGACCGTGTGAAATCAGTGGTCAGAAATTATCATTTAAATCAGTGGTTCCCAAAGTGGTCCCTAAGGACCCCAGGGGTCCCCGATATTGTTCAGGAGGTTCGCGGAAAATTAAAATAAATTTGGGGGTCCCTGAACAACGTCAGAGGGTCCACGCAAGGTTTAATATAAAATAAAAAAAATTTTGATCCATTTTTATTTTTATGGAAATTTAAATAAATTACAATAATTCACTTGAATTTTCCAGACTGGGTGTTGAATCTGATTGCACGTGGAAAAACTCAGATCCCAAATACAGATGAATCCATACTAATATAGGAACATCTTATTGAAATATCTACAAATTAAACTAATGTTTGAACAAGGATACCACAAATTCTGATGACGAAAACAGATCCCAATTTTACATCCTGCATTATGGGTTATTATACAGAAGTTGTTGACTACTATAACGTCTTCCATATTTGGTAGAACGTAGATTCAGTCCCGTTATAAACCTCATCACACACACCAAAAGAAAAAAAATACCTACTAGAAATAAAGGCCCGTAGGGGTTTGTGGTTGCTACTCACAAACATTGAGTCGGACATAAATGCATTCGTAACATCTCATCAAATTCATCCAAGTCATTTTTGTGTTTTTATTTTATTTTTATCAAATGTTATCATTTCAATATAAAACTCTTCAACAAAATGTTTTTCTTTTAAAATTTGTAATTTTTATACTAATTGTTTATGTAACTTTTTCACTTGGGGGTCCGTGGGGAAGTTTTGTCTATAAAAAGGGGTCCTTGGGCATGTCTTGACTATAAAAAAGGGTTCCATGGGTAAAAAAGGTTTGGGAACCACTGAGTTAAATTGATCTTCTAACTGAATTGGAGTTTCATAAGAAAAAATATACAGTTCATTAATATAGTAACTCTGGATTATTCAACGAAATTAAATCTGCAGTTATGCATTATATCAAAAAAGGTAAAAAATTTTGTGTTTGTTATGCTTTTTTTTGTTGCTAATGATTTAGATGTTTTATTTCATGTTATTTTTCTAATGAAATTAGAACTTCGCAATTAAACTTTCTTGGCTGGTTTTTCTGTCTACCTGAAATTAATGGGGATCAAAGAATTTCGAAATTGGTATACACATGAGTAATATGCTTAAGGGATAAGATTTAAATCAATCTAATTAATGCAAACGTAATTGGTAGTTTAAATCTAATTTAACTATTCTGAATGAATATTGGTTCGATTTTAACTAATTTAGGGTGAACTTATTAGATTACAAATTACCAAATGCAGCCTTCCAGCTTAAAATGTTAATGCTTCCTAGTTTGTGTATTTCTGTCTTCTTCATTTACGTTTGAGAAAAGTACGAGGCCTAAAGTAATAAATTGTGGGTAGTTTATGTCCAGTGGCGCACACACACCCCTTCCCCTCCAGCCCTCGATTTTTTTCAATTTAATTATAATCCTATGCATATAGTACACAACATTTAATTAAGCGTTTATTATTAATAAGTAATTTTTTGAAAAGTGCTAATTATGTATTTAAAAAATTGTTTACTGTTTTTTTATTCCCGAAAATCGACAAAATCAAAAAAAGTATGATACGAGAATGGTGGATTTTAGACCTTGGACCCTACCCCTTCCTTGAAAAATTCCTTTGTGTGCCACTGTTTTTGCCATATATATTGTACTCTAGCTGGTATACCCGTTCTTCGCAAGGGCGAATCGAAAAATTAAGCAATATAAAGTGAAGGATGAAGAAGTTCTTAACGAATTAATTTTAAGTGAATTGCAAATTAAACAAAAAAAAAATTTTGCATTCCTCAGCTGAACAAGAAATTATATTTTCTAGATTTTAACTCTGTAGGTCTAATAGCTGATAAAAAAAAGATTTTGTAACTCCCTTGTGGGGCGATTTTTGAAAACACCTTCTTAATCTGATCTCTGCTCAGCAAAAGTAACATATTGTTATAAATTCTGTGTAATGAATGCTTAAAATAGTATAAATAATTTATATTTGGATGTGTAATACGTTAATATTACTTTCTATTGCATATATTTTATGTTAAAATTGTAATGTTCGCAAGCAACGCCGTTTCTTACTTATTATAATGGCGATAGAGCCAAGTTGACATCATTTTTGGCGACCATAGAGGCAACTTGGCGATTGATTGAACGGTCAGAAGTTGATATCCTGTAGCGCTATCTGGTAAGGAGATGCAACAAAGAGGATAGCACAAAAACCTTCTTCACAAAAAAATACATATACATGCCAATTTTCATAGTGATCGGTTGAACTGCTTTGGAGTGAAGCGAGGTCTTTTTCCAAGCATCCATTTTTATATTTATAGATTAAATAAATTAATAACGACAATAATGGTGCAATTCAATGAAATGAAATTCAGATGTTTGTTTCAACGAATTGTATTGTCTGCTTACTCTGATTTCTCTCTTTTATGTGATTTAAACTTGCGAAATGGGCAAACCTCTGTACAAAGGAGGTGGAAAAAAATTCCAAGTAAATATGAAATGTATAATTATGAATTTAAAGGCGTTCCCATGGAAACGAAAGGAATAGAATGACTCCGAGCTGGTATTGAACGATTGGTAGAATTTTTCAAATTTTCGAACACTAAAAAAATGACTTTTAAAAATAAATAGATAGAAATTGACTCAAATGGATCATTAGGTTATATAAAAATAATTATGTTATATAATGTGTATTTTACCTGATGGTATAATTATTTAGATAATATTTTTTTAATTTTAACTTTTTTCCGACAGGTGATCAAAAATAGAAAACATTTTTTGTATTAATAGAAGTCAAATAAAAAAAAATCCTGTGTAATCAGAGTGCATAAGCAATGGTCATAGTAGTTAGCACGCATGCGTCAATTTAACTCAGTGATTCTCAACCTGTCATGGTTCTGCAGCACTTGTGTGTGCCGCAAATTTTCTTAAAATTATAAATTATGCTCTTAGAAATAAAAAATAAAATCCGGAACTGCTATAATGATTGCGACTTTTAATCATTTTTGATAGCTACGTTCCTTTTTACGCAATAGTCGTGAAAAAAGTTGCCAGCAACAACCAATTTACATTACACCTGTTTTGAGTACAATTTTTGTTCACTAAATGTTGTGATGGAGAAATTTCCATCATCAAGCAAAGAAGGGTCAATTACTCAATAAACATTTGTTGTCTTTGTCATACATATTATTTTATTTAAGATTGAAAATTATTATAATAAACTATTTGACATGATGTATTATAGATAAGCAAAATTCTCTTAAACTTATTTTACTGTTATTGTGCCGTTAAATTTTAAAATTGTTAAAATTGTACCGCAACGAAATAAAGGTTGAGATTCACTGCTCTAAGTGCTCGGTAGTAAAACTAAAATGTGATATTTATGAATTTTTGGGAATTACAATAAGAAAGCTATGTCAAGGAATAAATAAATTTAAAAAACTCTTTTTCCGAATGATTATGAATGATTTTGATATTGTTTTTTTCGTAATTCTGAGTGCTTTTCTAGATTAAAACTTTCTCCCCTCTACGCTTGGATTCATTCTTTGATTTTAAGCGAAGATAATTTGCCTAAACTATATTGTATAATGGTAGTATGTATATTTTATTTCAATGATATTTTGATGTTTATTTCGTAAAACAGAATAGTTATTACCAACATTAATTTCGAAGTAAAAATAAAAGGAGGGTTTAGATCGTTATTTTATTAACCATTCTATATTTAAATATATTAAGAGTTTATCAAGCTTCGAGAAAAGGTATTGGTGATAGAGTATGTACTTCTTTCGAGCTGTTTAATTTTTTAGCAAATTTTTTTTAAAAAAAAGGAACTTAAAGTAATATTAATATAGATTTAATATATGATAATTTATTACATACACACATGCACATATTAACACACACTGACAATCACTCCTCAGTGAAAAATTTTTACTATAAACTTGGAAAATAACTTTTTAATTTTACAAACAATAGCATGCTTTTTATACACCAGACCCGCAAAGAGAGTTAACACATTGAAATTGTTTTCATTTCTAATAGGTTTTTTTTCCAAGTATAATGGTTTATTATGAAATATAAGTGTCATTGCTGGTCAAAAAATATAAGAAATAATATCAAACGAAGAAATGAAGAAATAAATTTAAAAAAGTTATTATTAATTTTATTATTTTATAGAGCTTGCTGATATAACTTAATCATTGTTTACAATTTTTTCATTAAGAATCAGTTTATGTGGGAAAAATGGAAATTTTATTTTTGTTTTTGTATGAAATATAATTTTTATCATATATATTTAAAAATAAAAATAAGTCTTCGATGAGACACAAATAATAACAATTAAAAATAACACACGTTTCATTTTAGAAAAGGATGCAGACGATTTTATTCACGTTCTATTATACTTCGTTTATACAGGTGTGAGCTCTCTTTCAATTTTGAATTTATCAAAAACATTTGATGATTAAAATGCTCTAAAAATTATTTTTTTAATCGTCTGGTAACGACGAATCAAAAAAGAAGAGTCTTACCGCCAAGTTACCATTTTCAAATTGGGTCAATATTCATCTCATGAAATACATACACTGCAGACCTCGATTCGAAGTTTTTTTTTCTTTTCTGAAATGCATAGTTTAAAATTTCTGATGTCTAGATTAGATAGCTGTTTTTTTACGAAAGTGTTTGTATTCTTTATTACAGTAGAGTGTGCCTAATTGAACATCTGGAAACCCCATCAAACTTAGAATTTTGTTTTTCTGAAACTTGATTCCTCTTTAATTCCAGTCTTCACGTCTGATGACATGATGGATAGCTGACAAGTCACTCATGGGGTGGGGTTGAGGGAAGAGGTCGTCGAATAATCGTAATAAATATTAAATTCCTCATTGTGCCGCAGGGATGATAAATGAATGTGAATTATGAGCGTGAGGTTTCGTCGACGGAGAGTTCATGCTTCAAGAAATATCTGTTTGAAAAAAAAAATGTTGGTTATAATTTGTACCATCAAGAATTCAAGAAATTTTCACAGTGAAAAATGAAAATTGTTCATACTTAAATGATATAACTTGCTACAAATATATTCCTAAGTAAATCATTTTAAACAACTTTTAGGATGCAAATTTCTCTTGCTCTTTTTTATCTGACAATAGAAAGAACATATTAAAAAACATTATAAGCTTCTACTTCAATTTTTAAAAAGTGGATCGTGAAAATACATGATACTTTTATTTACCGTAAAATCCGTAATATAACGCGCACTTTTAACGCAAAAAATAAGATCGAAATTTATGGGTGCTCGTTATACACCGGGTATAGAAGTGATATCTTTGAAAATAAAAAAAAAAGAAAGATGATAATAGCAAAAAAAATTAACTTTCACAAAGATCAAAATACTGTGTTATTTAAAAGAAACGACATTCCTTATGAACTGAAAGGGTTGTAGTTCTAGAGGTATATGAATTTTTTCTAAAGCTTGTAATAATATCTCGAATAAATGACTTCAAAACATAGCATTGTATACGTACATTTGAGGTTTTCGTAAAAAAAAAAAAAAAAAAAAAAAAAAATAAAAAAAAAAATATAAGCATTGTATACGTACATTTGAGGTTTCTTCGTTAAAAAAGGAAGTGCGCTTTATATGCGGCGAATATAAAAATTGCAGCTTCAAAGTATGGGTGAGAGCATTGTATACGTACATTTGAGGTTTCTTCGTAAAAAAAGGAGGTGCGCTTTATATGCGGCGAATATAAAAATTGCAGCTTCAAAGTATGGGTGAGAGCTTGTATACGTACAGAGTTTCGTAAAAAAAAAAAAAAAAAAAAAAAAAAAAAAAAAAAAAAAAAAAAAAAAAAAAAAAAAAAAAAAAAAAAAAAAAAAAAAAAAAAAAAAAAAAAAAAAAAAAAAAAAAAAAAAAAAAAAAAAAAAAAAAAAAAAAAAAAAAAAAAAAAAAAAAAAAAAAAAAAAAAAAAAAAAAAAAAAAAAAAAAATGTATACGTACATTTGAGGTTTCTTCGTAAAAAAAGGAGGTGCGCTTTATATGCGGCGAATATAAAAATTGCAGCTTCAAAGTATGGGTGCGAGTTATCAGGCGGTGCATGTTATACGCTGGATTTTACGGTAAGTACCAGAATATATTGAGTGTAATATTTTTAAGGCTGTTTTCACCAAATATACGAGAGCCTGAATTAAACGTGAAACACATTTTCAGACAGAACAATGTCTGAATTTTTATGAAAAATTGCAGCATTATTATTCATAATCTGTGTATGTATAGCGCTTTCAATGTTTCAAAATATTCCTTAATTGTTCTTTTTGTTTCAACACGTAAAGGGATAACTTATGTAGCATTACGTTATAAGAGAAAATACGTTACGTTATAAGATGTCCCGGGAAAGTCGGGAGTCCGTCAATGACGACGTCTGTCGACATCTCAAACGAACGGCTCAGTGCAAAAAGTGAGTCAAGTTTTGGACAAGGACCTAAGATTAAGTGTTCGGATGGAATACCCAAAACAATCGTTCATTGCATTTTGAAGGAGGAATCTTCAAATGAGGAAAGTCTGCGCATAAGTGGTGTCAAACCATGATAACCCTTCAAGCTGTAATAACTTGAATCAGCTTATCAAAACACATTTATTAAAGTGAGATATACTTGAATGCTTTTACAATTGTTCCGCAATCGGGTGCACAGTTAGTTTAAAAATATATTTCACTGTAAAGTCCAGCTCGTCTAAAGCATACTCATTATCATGAGAGCGCCTTTTTTATCTGCAAATAGGGGACACAGTTCTTTTGGCTTTCGCTTTTCGAATTCAATCGTGGGTGCAGACTAAGTTCGTTTCTCGTTCTCCACTCCTTTCGCTAGTCTGAGGCCTCTCACGGTTCTTCTCGCAAATTCTCGCGCCATGCTCTTTAAAGCCTAGGTTTCTCCTGGTCCCTTTTTCGGCTCTTCTTTTCATCCCTTGTCCGTCGTCTCCTCAGTGGCCGCGGTAGCCAAGTGGTCTAGGCATCGGATCGTGGCTATCATGTCATGAGTTAGATTCCAGTACCACTGAAGACCCGCCGTGTAGGGGAACGATGCACGTAAAATCTGTCGAGAGCTCAAACGTCATCCCGTTGGTGTGTTGTGGTAGTTAGGAGAGGGGGTGCCAGCTCAGGTGTCGTCCGCGTCACTTGACCATGGATCAAAATTACGCGGACCACCCCCAAAAGCCCTCGTGTAGCTGAACAGTGGGACGTTAATATTCACTCACTCACTTACCCGTCGGCTCCTCAAAGCGTGGGATCTATTCCGGTGCATAATGTGGGGTTCTCCTCTCCAGACACGCTGTCGTCTGAGATGCGTAAGAAACGGAAATCCACTCAAGCATGAGGATGTATCAGCCCTCGGACTCTAAGAGATGGCCGTGGGAATAGGGGTCAGAACTCTTGACCACCCATTTAAGCCACTTTTTCCAAGCAATTAGGAAAAGAAAAACGGGTACATCACAAAGCTCCCACCCAAAGCCCTCGACTTTAATATTCATCCATTTACTCACATTCTCTCAATGTTGCTGTCAAAACTGGATGTGGCAACTCTGCGCCATCGTACAGCCCCAATGTGGCACCAGATCACTTTTTTTAGATTCAGAAACAAGAAAAAACTCGGTATGGGACGCTGGAGCTGGTAAAAGTAGCTTTGACGATCTCATTGAAAGAGATTCCCTTCAATGATTGAGTGAAACGTTGGCAATGGTGATTAGAATCAGGGGGAGATTATTTTCAAATGCTCTGAAAAGATTGTAAACTGATATTGAATAAATGATTTTAAAAAAAATCATTCCAGAAACTTTTGAGACAGACCCTGCATTTTCTAGTAAAGGATATTTTTTGTGTCTGTAGCAAATTCTCGAAAAGGAAATTATTATTCAAGCACAAACTAACCTAGAAAAGTTCGTTAGAGATAATTAATCATTTATATTTATAATGAATCATGGATATCGTCGTGGGGAAATTAATATTTTTGTGTGTTTAAGCGTTATGATTTTAGTGAACTATATTTCCAAGTACATAAAAACAATGATAATTTCTTAGATGAGTATTAAAACAGGTAGACTTTTTTTAAGAGGCTGTATATTGGCAACTAAGCCTGTGCAGACGCGGCATAAATCCCCAAATGTGAGAGGTGGAACCATCTAGTGGCTGCTCTCGCTACTAAATTTCGACATGTTTTAATTTTTATACAAGCTCTCGTCTGATGCTCATAGTGCTGTGATTTAATTTTACGAGAGTACCACAGCCAAATTGATATCTTTTACATGCCACATAATCACATGACATGCATGCCTACGATTTTTGCATGTAGAAAATCTATTGACTCTAGCCGGGATCAAACCCGCAACCTTAGGCTTACGAAGCGGGCCCACTACCTCTAAAGCACGAGCCATCGGACTCTTTTTAAAAAATGAAATAAAAATATTCCTTGCCAATTCCCTTTTATATTTTTAAAATTTTGTTACAATTTCCTTTTTGGTAATTGGAAATTCCTTTTGGAAAATTGTAATTTATATATTTTTATATTATATTTTAATTGCAAAATTGTTCTTTTTTTGTAATCCATGGATAAATATTTCATTCAGGAGTTGTATAATTCTTTATTTATTAACTTTATTTATCCTACAAATAAATATTTCATCTAGTAATATTTCCTATGTGTATATGTGAGTCCTTGTATAAAGTTAGGACTCAGGGGATCCCCAAGAGAGAGAGAGGGGGAAGGAGAGTACTAGACGGAAAAGTTGAGAACGAGGCTAGCCTTGGTGGTATAAAAGTACGATTAAATTTTTAGAGAATAATTGTAGATATAGATATATAAAAATGTATTGTCTCTATACGAACTATATTCCATTTCTTAGACATTACATTACTCACAACATAAATATCAATTGAGACTGTTTTTATGTAATATTAATGCATCAGAAAGAGTTATCTACCTGAAAAAAAATTGAGTTACGTGAATTGTGATTTTAAACTAAGTCTTTTTTCTTTATTACCATTTGTCGTTTTTCACTGATGGTGCTAATTCTGAATAATGAAAAGGAAGTAAATAATATTTAGCGACGAATGTGTTTGGAATACTTTAATTTTCCCGTCCTTCCATCATGCTTTTTGAAGGAACAACATTTAAAATTCTATAAAGTCTAACGGACTAAATTTATGTATGACTTCATAGTTAGATGAAAACTGCAAATCACATGTTTCCAGCCAATCAGCACATAAATTCATGTGACGTCATAGTAACGTGAAAAATACCAGGGCAATTCGGAAAGTAACTTCCGAATCGCTGTAAGAAACAAACTAGGATAGCGGGAGAAAAATTTATTTACATATCAAAGGTACAACTCTCCTCTATATTTTTCAACATAGTCTTCCCCATTATTCAAGAACTTGTCGTACCGTTTTACCAATTTACCAATTCCTTCTGTATAAAAAGTGGCCGCCTGCGATTTAAATCAACGTCACAGCGTTTTTAAGTTCCTCTTCATCAGTTAAATGCTGTTCCCCAAGCAACTTCTTCATTGCAGTGATTAAATGGTAATCGGTTGAGATCAGCACTCACTACAGACAGCGTTCCATTTCGTGATTTCTCATGGATGTTTGCTCTTCCGTCCTTGAAAAAGCGTATCCATTGACGCACTACACCTTTACTCGTAATGTTTGACCCGTATACGGCACACAATTTACGATGGATATCCGCTGCTGACAGATTTTTTCTGCCCAAATAAATCTCATCACTCCTCACACCTCACATTTCGCGGGATTTTCTATGGTGACACACATTTTATCACGTTATAACTAGCAAACTCTTGGCCCTAAGACACTCTCATTCGCCGATTGGAAGCTTACTGAATCAAAACTTGCTCGTGCATTCGATTGAGGGTGCCCCGAACTGTACTTCTAGCGCCACGCACAAATGGTGGTTAGTTTCCGAATTGCCCTCGTGCAATAACTTTTTTCCGAATCGGTTCATGCACTCAGCTGTTGCCAAATTACGCTTTTTACAGAAATTTCTCTTTAAAAAGTAAATGTCTGTTAACAATAATAATATCGCACATAAGTAAACAGAATACAGTTGATTTAAAAATGCACGTAAAATGTAAAAAAAAATTTTTTTTTTAGTTTTGAAAAACTTTTTGAAGAATTTTAATACTTGAACATTTTTACCCATTTATCAAATTGGACAACTTTCAAATAGAAAAACAAATATAAGTCTAATGTCAGGTTTGGTTCAATGGAAAACACGCGATGGCATTTGTCACGTGCCCGTCATGAATTTAGTCCATTGTGACTGTGTAATGTGAGTACTCCTTCTTGCACCCCTCGGACAGCCAATGAGAGTCTCAGTCTTCACCTACCATGCACCAATGAGAGTCCCAGTCCTCACCTACCATGCACCAATATAAGAGCAGCCTTTCAGCTCTCCTTCTTCTCGAACTTTTTACAACATTTATGATCAACAAACGATTGGCTCGACCAATCAGGAAGCAGTTTATCAGCATGATAACGAGAACTTCGTTTAACGTCTATTTAACGGTCAGATATGGGATTGGGGGCCGCAAGCGGCTCATATGCCCAGATATAATGACCGTTACTCCTTGCGTTTTAAATGTAATTATGCCTTTTTGCTTGCCTTTGGGTTTATCTACATTTTGATTTTTTGTGGAATGATTTAAATGTTTTTTTAAAAAAAATAATTTACAATTAATTTTTAATACTTTGTATTAAAGATCCATTTCTTATAGGATAAAAATTATTCTGCTTTTTAAAATGAAACAATACACTTATTTCATAATAATTTCAAAGTTTGGAGCGGATTGTGCATTTTTTTAAAAAATGTACTTCAATAATTTCCTTATTACTATATGAAAATTTTGAAAAGGCTTATATATTTTAACCGAAATATGTAAATCAATACACTTTTTAAATAATTGAGTTGAAAATAAAAATTGAGTTAACTTTCTGGAACAAACCCCGGAAGAACAGGATATCACATTTTAAAATAGACTGCAAAGCAAAATATTCAACTCGCTCGGTAGAAAGAAAAAGGAGTGTAGGTGCCTATTTTTTGATGTATTTAATTCCAAAAGTGTTTTTGACATTCTTTGACGGGCAGTAAAGGTCGTAAAAAAGGAAAATAAGCGGATTTCAATAGAATAAAAAACTAAAATATAGCTTGTCTATAGAAATAAACATCATTTTATGCTTTGGGTAACAGGCTCTTTGAATAGAATTTTGAATCCAACATATCTTTTTTATGTCCAGAAAATGTGTTTCCTCCAGCGGTTTAAAAGAAAAGAGGAAATGAAAAATGCGTTGTGCGTGTGTGACCAATTCTTTTCGCATGTGTGCATGTTTATTTTTTCGTCTGCATTCTGGTAATTCGATTATATTGAAGTATTTTTTTTTTGTAAAGGGCACATGTTTTTGA
This sequence comes from Trichonephila clavata, assembly GCA_019973975.1. Classification (NCBI taxonomy): domain Eukaryota; kingdom Metazoa; phylum Arthropoda; class Arachnida; order Araneae; family Nephilidae; genus Trichonephila; species Trichonephila clavata. The sequence continues at coordinate 29,887 of BMAO01020822.1, read as the reverse complement.
GGTTTATAGAGTTAAATCTTTTTTAAATATTGTATAAGTTATTGATTCAATGTTTATGTGTAATTATTGCGATGGAGGTAACTCTTGGAAGTTTTACTGTTGAACTAAGATTGTTTTAAATATTAAATTTTGACATAATTTTTTTTCAATTTGTAATTAGAACTTTCATTTTTTTAAAAAATTATAATATTGCTGTATTATATCTTCACATGCAGAACTTTTAAAAACTAATTGACTAAAGGTCTTATCACACGTATACGTATTTAGGAGCATTTTTTTAAGGACCCTTTCGAGCAATTTCCACCCAATTTCCATAGCAACGGCTTTGAACAACTTTTTCTAGCGAGCTGAAAGAACCGCTGAAAATTTTAGCCAATGAGGTTCTTCGTCTCCCTACATCATTAAAAGGATGGCAGTAAATTAGCAGCCTCGGGTTTGTCAAACGCATCAGAAATGGTTTTAATATTTTGAACAGAGACAATCCATTTCTGTTTATGACCGTCAACAAAGGGCGAGTGGAATAAAATAAATAATAATTGATGTTCGTCTTCCGAAGCAAAAAAAGCACAGTGAATTATTTTTCAATATGGATAGAGCACGACTCTCGTAAGAGTATGTTGTTTTGTTTACAGCAGCTCTTCCATCCTCACAGCTGCTCAAAAATTTCCCGAAACGGTTGTTCGAAAGAGACTAGAGTTGTTCGAGACACGCGTGTTTGATAAGGCCTTAAGAAAAAACAGGCAGACAAAGCATCTGATTTTTCATTTCTAAATTGCAATTTTCAATTTTCGCTCGTGGCCGCTGTAGTCGTGTGATATAATCACGAGCTTCGTAGCCAACGATGTCCAAATGATGAGTTCCTTAAAGCAGGATAGTGTGGACTAATAGAGAATAATGGCCCTTTCATACGAGTCAACTTGTGCCGCACCCAGTAGAAGGAGTAAACAGCTGGGAAATAGTTTTGAATAGAAATCAAGTGGGTCCCTTCACACGTGCCCAGTACGTATTATTATGAGGCGTGTTCAAATGAAAGTGATTCAAATCTTCACATGAGAACAATTTTCAATGTATTTTCGTGAAACAAATGCGATTGTGAAGGTGTATATACCACGCACACTTGAGCTTAATTACTGCATTTGTAAGGACGTGACATTCATTTAAAAATGGCTGGTGTGGATGCAGCTGCGTTCAAAAGGGATCAATAAGCTATAATAAAGTTTGCAACAATAGGAAGGGTGTGAGCCGGAATGAGCCTGAGTTAGCAACATTTGTTGCGCTACAGGAATGTCGGTGACGAGAGTGGCAGGGGATGAAACCTGGTGTCACAACTACCAACAGGAAAGGAAGTCTGTCCGCATGCAATGAAAATCTTCCAGCTTAGGCCCAAAAAATTCAAAACTCAGCAGTCATCCGGAAAAGTGATGTTGATGGCATTTTTCGACGTGCAGGGACCCTTATTACTTGAGTTTAAGAAGCCGAACGTCTCCATCTATGTCCAACAGTACACCCAAACACTTGATTAGCTGCATAAAGCTATCAAAAACAAACGTCCAGGTGTGCTGTCATCAGGTGTCGCCATTCTTTACGACAATGCAAGGCCGCATATCACCAAGGTGTGTATCTTGGCACTGGCTCATAAAAAGTGGGAGAGAAGTCCTGGAATATCCAACTTACAGTCCAGATCTGTAGCCTTGCAACTATCACATCTTTGGACCACTGGAGGAAAGGCTAATGGGTCAACGATTTCACTCCGACGTAAAGGCTGCAGTTCTGAACTGATTCCAAACGACATCGTTTTTCACAGACAGAATTCGTAACCTTCCTTTGCAATGGGACGTCTGCTTAAATGTCATGGGTGATTTCTTTTAACAAACTTTGTATGCATTTCACTCATTAAATATTGTTGTTTCTATTTATGTGTCTGTCTTATTTCTGATCCTACGTATCTCATAAATACACATCTCGAATCACTTTCATTTGAACACCCCTTACAGTAAATCGGTTTACATTTGGTCTCATGTTAATGAATAAATTCTTCTGACACCTTTTTCTGTAGCCGCACTAGAGTAATTTGAAAGGTTATTTTTGAGAACATTTTTTAAAGAACTATGAAGTGATGGCGTCTGAGTAGCATTCTTAGATCCATTCAAATTAGAAGCTTCGCTTTTTTGGAATTCATGGTTGTTCCTATTATGATAGTCTGAATCTTGAAATATTTATTTGCTGATTTAATCAATAACCAAAAAAAAAATTGTGCATGAAATTTTTTTAATAAACTATGTAAAATATATTTTGTGCACTAACACAAAGCAAGCGCCATGTTTAATATACAAAGAGATTCACCCTTGAGCGAATATAGAATGGGTTTGGAAATTTTGCTGATAATCCATTTTTCCCACTTTCTATTTTATAATATATATTTTTACTATTTTTCCCCTTCCAGGCAATTTCTAGATGTTGTTATGACACCATAATTTATATAGATAGTTATTGTTATCATATTGATTCCTTTTATGTGTTTGAAATAACAGACGCATTTGTTATAAAACGGAAAGCTTCAAACTCGTGGCAAAATCAGAATTTAGAATGGGTTGTAAGCCGTTGCCTCCGACAATCACGTATACAACTCGTTTTTTAACTAACTTTTCACCATCAACAACTGACTGTTATCATTGTCTTTTATTTTACCATGGGCGTGGCGCAGATGTTCCAGCCCTAGTGCTACTGTATACCCATCTTGTAGAGGGAATTATGCAAGTTAAATTTGTAAGGTCCCAAAAACCTCACGTTGGCATGGTGGTTTGGAGAGGGGGTGCTAGCTGAGGTGTCGTCCTCGTAGCTTGACCGAGCTTCAAACATTGTGAAGTCTATCGTCAATAGCTCTTGTGTTGCTTTAAAGTACGACCTTAATACAACTTTCACTGTTTTTCGCTATTTAATTTTTTTTTGCAATTTCCTAGTAATTTTTATCTTCCTCATTTTGTTGAAAAAATACCCTCTTCTTTGGAGTCTATATTTTCCAAAATTTGTAACCCTTTTTCAATTAAACTTAGGTCCTTTGTCAAATTCTCAACCGGTATTCGATTTTCTGAATGAACTGGTTCTAAAGACTCAAGTTTTTCATTGTCTTGCTCTTGCATTTCTAAGAGCTCATCAATTGCTAGTTCTTGATTGCGGAAGTCCAACAGTTTTTGAAGGTCATCACTCTACGAACTTCTAAATTCATTTGAAACGGGGAGTGCACAATCGAGTTGTGTAGCGCTCAAACAAAAATCGATAAGTTGGGGTAGCCTAACTCGAGGTATTACTGTATAAAATAAATTCTAATTCTGGTTGATCATTAATTTGCGAACATTTAGGACCCGTCATCTCGTTATTAAATGTGGCCGTGGTTGCCTAGTGGTTACCACGTGGCTGATGTGTCACAGGTTTGACTCCTGGTGCCAATGAACACCCGTCGTGTAGAGAGGGTCAAAGCACATTTAATCTGTCACGGCTCAATGCCTTCCCGTTGGGAGAAGAGGTGTTAGTTCAGATGTCGTCTTCGTCACTTGTTCATGAAAAAAATTATGAGGTCCGCCGCCAGTAGACCTCATGTTGCGACACAGTGCGACGTAAATTAAAAATCAAACAAATCAAATATATAAATTATTTACATTAATTGGAATTTTTTTTTTCCTTTTAAAGAATTGGTTACGATATTTTAAGTTTGAAAAGTACAATGTAAATTATACAGTATTAGCCAAAAATAGTTGTTTTTAAAAATAATTTTGTTTGCTTGTAATGGAAAAATATTAATTAATATCATTATTTTATCATTATAAATATAGTGTTAACACGAGTTTATATGTGCGTTTTACTGAAATTATTTTCCAATAAAAAATTATGAAATACTGAAAATGCAACACCTTTTTGAAGAGCTAAATTCAGCGAACAATTACAAATGCCTGAATTAATAGCTTCTGAGGAGAGAGAATGAGTAATAGCTTCTATCGTAATGAGCTATGACTGCTGAATAATGAAAGCAAATTATGATTTCTGTCTTTGCAAATGATAACTGGTCATATTAAATATTCATTTACACCACGTATACATATTTACAATGTATCCCGTGATATTATAGTGTATCCCACTATATGGTACAAAATCTCTGTCGAATAATTAATCAGAAAAGGATTCAAAGTATCAAATTACATTACTGACCATTAAAATTGCAACACCAGGAAAAAATGGGGATAACAAAATAATATTTATTGGACTATTATATTATACTGGAAATAACAAGTGATTCAATTTTCAAGAAATTTGGGTTCATAGATCCTGAGAAATCAGTATCCAGAACAATCCTCCTCTAGCAGTAATAACAGAACCTATTCACCAAGGCTTTGAGTCAAACAGAGACTGGATGGCATGTACAGGTACATATGCCCATGTAGCTTCAACACAATGCTACAGCTCATCAACCGTAGTGACTGGTGTATGGTGACAAGTCAGTCGCTCGGCCACCACGGACCAGATGTTTTCTGTTGGCAAGAGAACTATTGAACGTGCAGGACAGGGCAACAGCCGAACGTTTTCCGTATCAAGGAAGGTCCAGACAATACCGGCAACATGTGGTCATGGATTATCCTGCTGAAACATAGGGTTTCGTAGGGCTCGAATAAAGGGTAGAGCTACGGTCGTACACACCAGACATGTAATATGCGCTGTTCAAAGTGCCGTCTATGCAAACAAGAGATGACCGAGACGTGTATCCAATAGTACCCTCATACCATTACGCCAGGTAATTGTCTAGTATGCCAATGACGAATGCACGCTGCCATTGTGTGTTCAGGAATGGATAGGACTTGGATTTCCAAAAACAGAAATTTATTAATTTTACTCTTCTATACCTCTTAAAGTCGATTTCCACAAAACTCATTTTGAACGGATCTGTACTTAACAAAATAAGCATGCTTGATAAATTTAAAGAATGTAGGTGGAATAGTTCAAGATGTGAAATTTTTTTTTATCTATAACTCCTCCGCAACCTCCATTAGTTTATTTTAAAAAGCTCGCTCTTAGCGCATCTCTGATTATCCAGGGTAGCATGCTTAACAAGTTTTAAGGTTTTAGACCTTTTTGTTCAAAAACAGGAATTTTTGTCTTTAACGCTTCCACAATCCCCTTAAAATTAGATTTGGTAAAGTAATTTGTCTAAAGTAAATTTTCAAAAAATCCGTTCTCGGTGGATGTTTTATCATCCAGTGAAGCATGCTTGCGGATTGTCAAATTTGTAAGTCTAATAGTTCAAAAACCGGAATGTTTGTCTGATACGCCCCCGCTGCCCCCTTCGGAGTTCCACAATACCCATTCTCATCGGATCTCTGCTCCTTAAAAGTAACATGTCCACCAAATTTGAAGTCTGTAGGTTTAATTGTTCAAAAACAAGAATTTTCATCAAATACGCTCCTTTAATCCCTTGCAACCTTCGCTTTGGAATCGATTTGAAAAAATCCCATTTTAAGCGGATCTCTTCTCAACAAAACAAACGTACTTACGGAATTTCAAGTCTGTATGTCTAATGATTCTGGAGATTTCGCGATGCGTGAGTCGCATTTTTCTCTTATATACATATGTAGATTTTAATTAATCAAACTTAAATTCAATGAAATTTCATTTACGGTATCTGTAATACAGTTAATGTGGTTCTTATTTTTTCCTGCCTAGAGCTACTATTTCTTAGATTAGTTGAATAGAAATTCAGCGTTAGTTGGCCTTTCTACGAAGCGCGGCCTTTAGTTGACACACCATATCGAGCGGATGCATTAGCGAGCAATTGCTTTCACCTTCTTGAAGTGACAGAACTAATTGTTGGGACCATCTTGGTGCCACTTTCGGTGATGAAAATCGACATTCTTCTTTTTTTTTAGGCCGCGAAAAAAAGAAAAAGAAAAGTAAAGCGCTACCGCTTTTTTTTGGTCATCGTCGTGCAAATATTTTCCTTGACAAAGAATCCTTTTTAGCCAAGAAAATATTTATTACTGCCGTAAACGCCCGATATTGCGATAGTTGCCAGAAGTTGGGAAAACTGTTGGTTAATAAATTTCTCTCTCATTGCCAGATTATACACAGAAGTGGTTGAGGGAATATTTATTGGAGTTTTTTTTGTCGTCAAAGGATTGTTGGTACTGTGCGATTTATAAATAAATAAAATTTTAAGAATAAAAGAACAAATTTTTCAGTTTTAATTTGTCAAAATGAAAAAAAAAATTTGCAATTATTTTAATGGCACTTATTAATAAAATGATGTAATTGTATAAATAATGATACAATACTACATGCACCAATTAAGTAGTGTGTCTGGTAATATTTTGTATCTCCCAATTTAATTCCTTGATTCAGTATTCTTAACAAGTGAGTGATTTTTTTTTACGTCGCAGTAGTATCATGAGTTCGATCCTAGTACTGCTGAAGCTGAAGACCTGCCAGACAGAAGGGGCTGATGCACTTTAAATAGGTCGAGGCTCAAACGTCCTCCCGTTGGTGTGGTGTGAAAGATAGAAGAGGGAGGAGCCAGCTCAGGCATCGTACTTGTCACTTAATCATGGTTCAAAATTACGAGGTCCGTCACCAAAAGCCCTCGAGTAGCGAAAAAATGCGACGTTAATATTCACTCACTTATCGTCGCAATATAAAGCAACACGAGGGCTATTGGTGATGGATCTCGTAAACGAGGACGACACATGAACATTCAATCCCCTCTCCAAATCATCACACCACGCCAACGGGATTTTGAGCCACAACTAATTTAACGTGCATCAACTTCTCATCAATGAATCTTAACGTGCCAGCCACGAATCCTTGACCATGACCACTAGGCTACCGCGGTCATTCTTACCTAGTGAAATAGAATGGGAAGGATAAAAATATTTTCTGATTCTGGAAATAGTTCGACTATTTTCAACAAATTGAAGAGAGAGAGAGAGTATTAACGTCGCATTGTTCAGCTACACGAGGGCTTTTGGCGACGAACCGCGTAATTTTGACCACGGTCAAGTGACAAGGATGGCACTTGAGCTGGCACCCCCTCTCCTAACTACCTCACCATACCACCGGGAGGACGTTTGAGCTCTCGACAGATTTAACGTACATCGCTCCCCTACACGGTCAACCAACTGAAGGAAATAATATCAATTTTCAAAACACACACGGTATTGGGATAGTGAAAAGTAGATTGTAATTTAAGTAATATTCTTGTTACCTGACAATGGTTTAAAATAAACAATTCTACTACCCAATAAACCATTACAAAACTTCAGGACATAGTTAATCTGAATTAAACTGAAAAAAAAACAATCATTAATTAGGATAGAGTTAATAAAATGTGTGTACGATAAAAAATAAGGCCTTTTTAGATTAATAATATATATTATTCTAAAATCTAAAAATATATTGTTCTATATAATATATGATCGTTAAAAATGCATAATTCAGTGGTAATTATCTTAATGGTAGTAATACATCTACATGATCTCCTTTAGTATATTAACTTAAGCGTTTGGTGATTATTGTCTTTATTTCTACTCCTCAAAATTCATTCATATTTTAGTTTATTTCAAAGTAAACATTCTTTCGTTATATGTTTTTAAATATTTTCTCTCTCCTTTTTTTAGGTAAGTCTCGAGAGCTTTTTGCTATCATCTATGACGTAACGTTTGGGTAAGAATGAAATTTCACCAACTTTTTTTTTGTCATAATTATACACTTCAAGCTTTTCTATTACATTTGAATTAGTCTTCGCTTGTGGTATTAAATGACGCGGCGGAATATGGGCAAATGTTATGAATAAAGACACAAAAATAAAAAAAGTCACATGCTAGCAATGCTAATTTAAATGCAATACATTAGCAATGCTAATTGTATCTATCAAAATCATACTAATTTATTATTTATTATGCTAGGATTTTTTTTTAATCTGATGAAGTTTTAAAAACGTTTTATTTGTCAATATTAAACGGATGCAGCTATTTATTCACGCTAACTTTTCAGTAATAGTTTTTATAATAGATAAATAATTATAAATAACATTGGATTTAAATTGGATCCGAAGATTTAGAAATTTGTGTGTTATTTATGAATTGTTAGGGAAATGTATTAAAGAAATGATTAGTGTTTTTGGTTTTTTAATATTTGCATAACTTTAAATATATATATTTTTTGATAGTGTCTAATTATAAGTTCGAATAGAAAATTAACTATTTAATTTTTTAAAAAATGAATTAACAAAAATTGTACTTTTTTATACTTGACTGTACTTTTTCGTGAAGAAAGGGAAAACTGCATGTGAATTGAAAAAGAAAATAAGAAAATGAAGTTCAAACATTCTAAGAAATTTATGTATGGAAATGTTTATTACTAATAAAAAGTAATTTTAATATTATAAGAAAGCAATCTACGTCAAAAGATAAATTGTAACAAAAAATTAAACAAAAAAATATTCGAAAGAATATAATTGCATGTTTTGTTCCTTAAACTTAAAATTCACTGCCCTAAACTATCGTACAATATACAGGATAGGAGTATTATATATTGTTCTTTCTGTTTATTGGCATATTATAACGTTTTCATAAATGATATTTAAATAACAGTAAAAGATATTTTATGATTCGGAGGCAATCTCCTGTAATTTAACTCCTATTTTATTTTAAAATGGGAAATTCACAGCTGCTAATGGGCTTGTGTCTTTAACACCCTTTTATAAGGTTCACTTGTATGTAACGGAATCTTTGAACTCAATTTTTACCCACTGTAAAAAGACAGATTAATTCGAAATTCTGCTCATTTGTCCAGGACAGATGACAATACAATAATTTAACAATTTTGTTCATTGTCCTGATCAGGATCATCAGGATTAACGATTTCTCATTTTCAGATCCCATCCCGCACCTGGCGACTAATTTCAGATTCCATTTCCAGATTTGGCGATTAAAACAACTTAGTTAGTTCAATTAACTATAAAAGGGTGTTTTTTAGTTATTTTCAAACTATGATTTTTTTTATCCAGCCCAAAAAAACTTTATAAAATGCAGGTTTCTAAACGGAATTTTTCAAATTTTGCTCTTAATATTTTTAATTTCCATTATCTTAATTTGTTAATTTTTCACTTCATAAATCAAATAATCTTACTATTTTTTTACATTGCGGTTTACATTTCATTACGTTGAAAACTCGATAAATATTATTACTAGTAGTATAAATAATACGCATACCATCATCCACGCACTAATTAAGAATATTCTTGGCATTTTTGATTTTTTTTAAAGAATTCTTTTGTTGTATTATTATTTGGTTTATAAATTCGCCTAGCCTTCCGTTCCTTGAAATCATTCAGTTTGAGAGTAGGAATAAAGAGATTAAAAACACACACGGAACTAAAAAAAAAAAATCAAGTATCTTAAAAGGGAGGCAAGTCTAGAAGAAGAATAGTATTATTCCAATCATTTAAAGTACTCAGTTTTAAGCATATGTTTAAAAAAGCACTTCGAAGAAATTTAAATTGGAAGTAAATATAAAATAAACAATCATTATTCTTCGCTTGGAAAGATAAATTAGCAACGACGATGCCATTGCATCTGAAAATTTTAATCCAAAATTCGAAAAATACTTTACTTTTATCTTCAACCAAACGATTGTTTCGAGGAACTCATCCATCTTCCTCGACTCAATATACATGATTAAGTCTTCAAGTCGTAGAAGATGAAGACAGTGGGATAGTAGACGGTGCTCCAAAAATAAGAGCAGACACTTTTGTATTTGCTTTCTGTGCATGGGGGATTCTTTCGTCGCTTTGTAATACCTCACCAAGGCTTGGCAATTACAGCTTTGAGCACCGTAATTTCCTCAGGCGACGCTCGTGAGAGTGCTCCAGCTAATAATACTGTCACCCATTAGCATTTGGAATGAACTCGGATTATCTTTTAACTTTTCTCTCTTTACTCGTTGTTTTGGGGGCATTTGAAAATATTTTCGCGCTTGTTAAAAGGGCGGAGAAAAGATTTAATTAAATCCCTATCGGGGGAGTTTGTGATAACGTCTGTAAGTAATTGAATGTTTCGAGTTCTGGGATTTTTTTGTTTGTTTGTTTGATTACGGATTTGTGTCTCTAAGTTGGAAAGATAATGAGACGATTTGTGATTGGAGAGGTCTTGGGGAAAAAAGTTCTTTTTGTAACGTTTTAATTAAAAATTAAGAGTTGGTTGTGTGTGTGTGTGTGTGGTAATGAAGCATTGTTGCAGTTAAGGTGCTTAAGAATTTGAAGCATAAATTAATAAAGGGATAAAAATAATGCAGACAGAAAGTATCATCTGTAATATAATACTTTTTGTCAGTTATTCGAATAGGAAACCTATGTTTGATTTTAATTATAATGCATATTCTGTTGAATTATGAAGACTAACCGGTTTTGGAATTGCTTTTTTCCCCTGTTTCAGTTTTCAAGCTACAACCAAGCGCGTCTTGGTTTTTTTGCATAATAATTCGAATAAATTCAGCAACATCTGAATGAATCCACATTTAAAGTATTATTTTCTAAGCATTTGTAATGGTCGCCGTAGACTGGTGGTTCTGGTCATGAACTTGTGATGTTCGTCTATGCCTACTTCCCTCTAATCCCCTTTGTCTACTCTCGGATCCGGCTAGAAGTGTGGGAGCAACTAATTGATCAGAAGACATGATTCACTAAAATTATTTCATTGTCTTATTTATCAACACAATAATAATAATCCAATTAAGATAGTTTGATCACTATTTAGAGCGCGAAGGGGAGCCCAGTTAGCCGGGGGATAATATCTACAGACACTCAACTAATTTCCTCGATAACTTACACTAGCTCGTTATTAACTCAGACGCACCCGAGCAATTTAGTTTTTAACTTCTATTTAAATAATACGCACAATACATGTACTCTTGTAAAGCAGAAGTCCTACAGTGGAGGCCTTGAACTCTACTAGCTATCTTGATCAGCTCACATCCAAGTGATCCTCTGTTCGGATATCTTCAATTCTCACTTTAAATCTTAGATTCACACTTCAATAACTCACGATCCTCCCTTCACTAACTCTCGATCCACGCATCACTAACTCCCAAAACTCACGAATACAGAATTTATATAATAAACTTAATTTGCATAATCACGTTTTCTTACCTTCGGTGAAAGTTGGTTGAATTAAATATTTTCCTTAGAGTCCTCAAGGGGTTAGTAGAACCGCGTATAGATCCGTCACAAACTTGTAGCCACTGTGTCATGAATTCATGTTCTAATACCACTGAATACCACTGGCGTAGCTAGCTTTGAGTGAGCCCTGTATCAAAATTCCTTCGAGGCTTTTTTTAGATATGGGAACCCTATTAGTGGGGCTGTAATTACACATGTTTGGGCCCCTGTAACTTGGAGGCCCGTATCATTGATACAGTGGTAGCTATACACCTGCTGAAGACCCTCCATACACAGGGACTAATACACGTTAAATCTGTCTTGGCTCTAAGTCCACCCGTTGTCGTTGTGTGGTTGCTTGGAGAGGAGTGTCAGCTCTTATGTCCTCCTCATCATTTGACCGTGGTTCAAAATTACAGAACCTGTTGCTAATAGTGCTCGAGTTGTTTTATAGTGCGACGTTAAAAATAATCCACTCATTACACCCTGTATAGTGGTTAGTGACGCTGATTGCTGTACCGTAGGGTCTAAGTTCGAATCTCGGTGAAGGCATGGATATTTATACGAGGAGCAATTCGGAGAGTAACCTCCGAATCTCTGTAAAAAACAAACTAGAACAGAGGGGGGGAAATTTTATTTACTTATCAAAGGCACAACTCTTCTCTATTTTCAACATAATCTTCCCCAATACTCAAGCACTTGTTATACCGCTTTACCAATTTGCCAGCTCTTTCTGTATAAAAAGCGGCCGCCTGCGATTTAAACCAATGTGTCACAGCGGTTTTCTCATCGTCAGCGAAATGCTGTCCCCCCAAGCCACTTCTTCACTGCAGTGATTAGATGGTAATAGGATGAGATCAGCACTCACTACAGACAACGTTCCACTTCGTGATTCCTCATGAATGTTTGCTCTTCCGTCCTTGAAAAAGCGTATCCATTAACGCACTATACCTTCACTCATAATGTTTGGCCCGTATACGGCACACAATTCACGATAGATATCCGCTGCTGACAAAGTTTTTTTTTTTTTTTTTTGTGCCCAAATAAATGTTATCATCGCACCTCACATTCCGTGGGATTTTCTATAGCGGCACACATTTTGTCACGTTATAACTAACAAACTCTTGGGCCTACGACACTCCCATTCGCCAACTGAAAGCTAACTGAATCAGAGATTGCTTGTGCATCAAATTGAGGGGGCTCCGAACCGTACGTCCAGCATCACGGCCAAACGGCGGTTAATTTTCGAATTGCCCTCCTAGATATATAGTGCCTGTGCAGCAGGGGGGGGGGACACTCTAAATAGATGTCGAGCTGCAAGTCTTCTCGTGAGGTTGGTAGGAAGCCCTGACCACTCCTCTGAAGAGTTCTCCTTAAAAATTGAGGTGGAACAGCGCCAAATTTCATTGTCACTTGTATGATGCTCAAAAGCTGAGACTAACGACAGACATGAAACTATCCTCTTACCACGATGAATTTCGTATCCCTTGATCTAACACCATCAATCACGTTGTACCAGAAACAACAACACATTAGATGTTTTTTCTGTAAATGAATAAACATGACGCCTAATACAGATGAATTCGACTATTAGATCTCTACCTGGTGATACACGCAATAAAAAACATTCAATCTCGCGGAATAAAGATGCAGTACAATTCAATTGATTCTGTCATTTTCAATAGTTAAAAATCGAAAACCTATTATATTATTCATGAAAACGTTCTAAGAATGCATGATGAATGCATGATTCAGAGTAAAAATATAACTAACTCTTGTATCTGAGTTTTTAGAAGTATTAATAAAATGTAGTATTAATGGTGTGTCTGAGTTTTAGTATTGATGCGTCTGAAGTACATTAGCAGCAATGAGAAATTTTTATAAAGCTTTTAGACTTCAGATATTATTATACTAGTTAACTTTTCTCCTCTATTTACTAGTTATTTTTGAGTTTGAGAAGAAACTTATTTTTGTTTTCTTAACTAAATATTCGTAACCATTTATTTTCTTGATATACCACAGCTTTGATAAACTAGTACATAAATATATATATATTTTGATTTTATTTATTTTTATCTTAAAAGATCATTTGGAATCCGCAAGCAAAATATTCTTTTTTGAAAAGCACTAAACCGAGAGCTGCTTTAAATTTAGAAAATTCTCAAAACCATTTCAAACTCTTTTGTATTTTTTTTAAAAAAAATTATATATTACTTGCTACTAGCTGGTATACCCGTTCTTAGCACGGAGGAATTGAAAAAATGAACTATACAGATTGAAGGATAAAGAAGTTTTTAATGAGTTAATTTTACGTGAATTGCAAATTAAACAAAAAGAAAGCTTTCTGCATATCTCAGCTGGAAAAAAAAACCATATTTGAGAAATTTTAAGTCTGAAGGTCTAATAGCTGATAAAAAGGATTTTTTTAATATTTATAACGCCCCGTAACTCTCTTGTGAGTTGATTTTTGAAAACATCTTCTTAAGCTAATCTCTGCTCAGCAAAAGTAACATTGTTACAAATTTTGTGTAACGAACGCTTAAAATAGTGTAAATAATATATATCTGGATGTTTAATACGTTGATATTACTTTCTGTTGTATTTATTTTATGTTAAAATTATAATATTCGCAAGCAACGCTGTTCCATACATTATAATAGCGATTCAACGGAAACGTAGCGAAATGTTGGTGATAGAGACAAGTTGGCATCATTTTTGGTGACCAGGTTCGCAACTTGGTGATTCATTGAACGGTGCTGAAGTTGCCTTGCTGTAGCGCCACCTGGTGGGGAGCTGCAACAAAGAGTACAGCACAAAAACCATTCTCCCCAAAAAATATATATATTCGTGCCAATTTTCATAGTGATCGGTTGAACCGTGTTGGAGTGAAGCGATTTCATATATTCAAACATCTATATATATATATATATATATATATTATATATATATAGATTACCATTTTAAAGGAGAACCTATCCTCAACCCAAATTTCTCTGTGCTTAGCGACCATGTTGGCAACTTAGCGATTGATTGAACAATGCAGAAGTTGATATGCTGTAGTGTCACCTGGTGGGGATATGCAACAAAGATTATAGCTCAAAAACCTTCTTCACAAAAGTACATATTCATGCCAATTTTCATAGCGATCGGTTGAACCGTGTTGGAGTGAAGCGGTTTCATATATACAAACATATATATACGAGATCTACAATATAATTTCCACGCAATATGTGAATCCTTTCCTTTTCTTGTAAATTTTCATGGCTAGACTATCCCATTTTCTTAGTGGGGCTTAAGTAAAACATTTTGTGACTTTCAATAATGTATGACAATTTCAAAAATAAAAAGAAATCTTTGGATTAACCTTTGGATTCCTTCATTTAAATCGCGTTAGTATTTTGATTATTTAAGCAATAATCTCAAGAGATGTGGGTATTATTTAAATCTGCGACTACTGTGGCCGGCTATATTGGCGAATTGAATAAAGTTTCACAAAAGACTCATCGCACTAAGTTTTGGAGATAGACAAAGTACAGTGTATGGACAAACCTATTAAGAGGTTAATTAAACTAAATTTGTATATATTAGTATATATGTTTTCAAGTGCGCATTCGGTTTAATCGTTTCAAACGTTTCTTTTATTTTTCATGCGTAGAGAGATATCTTTTACTCCTTCCCACACATCCTTCAACTAAATTTTTAATTTTAAAACTGAAAGGACCATTATGGAAGCACAACACTGCATCATTCAGTAAACGGAGGAGAAGATTGCAAAACACCATCCCTTCCCAGATCCTTGAAAAGCGTTTAATTAAAAGAAGCCGCCTGAGTCTTCCTTTTTTAACAGCTGGTTAAAATACCGATGCTCAACGTCCTTCGAAATATTACGTCTGGTCTGTGACCGTAAATTACGAGAGCGATGTCCTATCTCACGACATTTATTCGTTAATAATTTAAGCAAAATATGAAGAACATTATGCAAATTGGGTGCAATCCCGCCAATGAGTGATTCAAGATTCTCGTGACAGCAGCTGTTGGCGGGACTCTTTAATTTCCTCTTTTAGAATCTCTCTTTTGATCTTTAGTTTCTTCGATTTTTTTTATCTACGTGTCGATGATGGTACATTTATCGAAATCTGATAAAGACGTTTGGAAACTGAACTTATTATTGAGTTGTCTGACATGTAAGCAATAATTTCATATTAGGGGAAAAAAAAGATTCGCCTAAAGGGGTAGGAAGGAAGATATGAAGGGAGAAAAAAATGGCGAAAGAATTAAACGGCTTGTCTTGAATAAAAAGGCTTGGATGTCTATTATGTACCAAAGAACTTACGACGTCTGGGTATTCTGAGAATGTTTGATATGGGAAAAGATTAAGGGATATGTATCGAAACTGAGATGAGAGTAAAGGATTATTCATTTCAATTTGGTGTATATCAAAGACTATGTTTTCTGAAAGCATTGGTTTGATATATGATTCAAAAGTTCTCTTGCGATGTTTTTTCATCTCTTTATTTGATCTAAAACATTTTTATCTCATATAATTTGTATCAAACTTCTTTGCCACTAAAGAACTATTTTATTTACTTTTTAGAGGTGCAAGAATGTGATTTAATGTGTTATATCTTATCTTCTTTTGTGTTAAAAAAATATATTGTTTTAAAAATAAAACTTTCTTAATATTTCGTACATTTTTATATACACCTTACATTTTCAATTTATGAAAAATGTTTTTTTTTTAAATTCAGAAAATTTTAGAACTTTAAAATAGAAAAAAAAACGAATTGTATACATATATATGCCACCTCACACTAAAAATACAACTCCAAGAGGGGGAGGGGAATTGATGAGAAATGGATCGAATTTGGCAAACAAAGAGACAACAACGAAAAGTAATTGATTACATGAAATAATAATAATACGAGGTTAAAAAAAGTGTGTAGGAAAGTGTTTTGAATGTGAACCACTTCACCTCAGTAAATTTTAGGACCACCATGGATGATGATACACAAAACAACACATCTTGATACAAGTAAGTTATAGTGCAGGTGGTTCTTCATTCTTTATCAACTATTTGTCACAGTTTATTTTCTAACAAAGTGGAGGGCGGGATCTTGCAAGTGGTATCCAAATAAGTGCCAAAAGGGCTCGTCTGGCAAGATATCTGGAGAGGATGGAGGCTGGAGATCCATCTGCACATTTTGCTCATACGTGTGGTGTATGGTTGGGCGTCAGCAAGCTGGTAAAAGGCATTGAACATCCTCCACCCCCGAATGGAAGGGACTATCAACAACCGCAGCAGATCTTGCACGTATCCTTGGGTCATCATTGTGCCCTAGATACTAACTATAAATGAACCCCTTCATACTGCGTTGTCGCGTGAAGGGGCTATCAACAGATGTGGTCGATAGGCCTGTCAAAATGTCGACTTCGTCGCTTATTAAGGTAAACGTTCACTTATATATTTACAGTGTATAAATTACTGTAAATAATCACTTATATATTAATACAATTTCTAGCAGAGTAAACTGTAAAATATTTTCTATTATATTAAACTTATTACGTATTTTTTTATGTTTGTCGTATGCATTATATCTTAAAATACAAAACTTCTTCATAAAATAATATATAAATCAGTCTTGTTCCAAATTCATAGAATACAAAGTTTTTTAGGCAGTATTATTTGAGTGTGTTTTGTGTGAACTTAAATAAACAATAATTCACGAAACTGTTTTTTTTTTTTGAACAAGGGAAAAAAAAGGTATTTTCGTTCAAAAGACAATTTGTGCTAAAAAATTTTTTTTTCCTATAAATTACTGTACACAATAGCACCGAGATAAAAACCAAAATTCCTATTCACGAAATGGCACTTCTAAAACCTTGAACACATATGTAATAACTTTTCGACATAAATACTATCTTTCACGTTCCAAACATGTCTGTTTTAAAGGGGAGAAAATAAAAGTACCCAAGTTTTATTTATTCCAAGCGGACTAATTTACAAAATTTCCACCCATAAACAATCTCTTCAATCTAATTTAAAAGCAGAGTGACGACAGTTGAGTTGAGTAAATTAGTAATTAGAATCAGACATTCTGCAAGTAAGCCTTATGGTTTAAAAAATTTAATGGCATATTTACGGCCGAAGGAATGCATTTTTACGGCCCAATAAAATAGAAACACTTTCGAATACTCTTCTTAACGTAAGGTTTCTCGCTTTGACAAACCCATATTAGGAGCTGACTTAGCCATTTTTTAAAATTTTACTTTTTATTCTTTTGCCGCCTTCAGTTCGTGGTGTTAAATGCAGTTATGACGCATCTGCGAGAATATTTAGAAGGATGTAAATTTTCCTACGCCCATTCATCCGAGCTTTATAGCCAAACACTGTCGCCGACTGCCAAGTCTTTAACAGGCAAGGTGGTTTTCTTTTAAGAGAGTTTCTCACCAAATGTGCTAAAGTATGGAAAAGATTTATTACCAGGAATAAGAGTCTTTCAAAATTTTTTCTAAATCTCTAAATCTCTTGATGTGTCCCCCCCCCCCCAAGGAAAAGTTTTTGAGTTATGTAGTTGTGAATCTGCGTGAAAAAGTTGTGGAATTTTTGTACATATTGATTTAAAGTTTTTTCCTTGTTTCTTCAGGTATTTTATATACTTTATTGGTGTCGCATATTTAGGTTTTGGGAATTACATAGAATGTGAAGAAAAAATAATAAATAATTGCTTCAGAAAAAATATTGCACTTCATATCTTAGCCGTAATTTAAAGAAATGTTCTTAGACTAGGAGGAAAATCGAAAGACCAAATCGAATTGATTATAATTATGTGGGACTCTTATACCCAATTGGTCCCAAATTCATTGTACAAATTTTAAGGTTAGATACAGGGCATTATAGCAATCATTTATTGCATAGGAATTTTTGGGTGCAAGTGACGCGGTGAGGTGCAAACGGGGGAAAAAAAAGAAATTGAGTTATTGGTTTGTTTTGTTGCCGGAAGACGGCAATAGATGTCTAGTCGCTGTTCAAAATGATGCGTGTCAGTAGGGGAAAGCGACATTCATATGCTGAAGTTTACGATGGGCGACTTTACGTATGCCAAAAATGCAGACATGTATTACATGTACAGCCATGTAAATGGTAACGGCCCGGTCACGCGCAGTTTCCTAATCGACAAATGCCAGATTGCATAATTTTTAGCGGTTGCATCGTCAGCTTCGTGAAACACGTTCATTCTACGCCACCCGACATGATGCTAGTCGACAAAGAGCTGTACGCGGTCCAAGTCTGGAAGAAAGCATTTTAAACGTTGTGGCTGTTAGACCAGATTCGAGTACAAGAGCTGTTGCTCATCACGTAAATGTGAATCATCAGACTGTTTGTAGAGTGTTTAATGAAAATCGCTTACGTCTCTTCCATTTTCAGCGAGTACAAGCTTTCAATCCGGCTGGCTATTTTCTCCGACTGTCAGTGGATGGTACAGCAACGTGAGCTGTACAGCTGGACTTCGTAGTTTTTTTTTTATGCGCTAAACAGTTATGAAAACATTACTCCTGTCAACGACGCTTTCAATAAACACTTTATGTTTCCTTTTGTCTCTTATTTTTTGTGTTTGTGCCTAACCGTGTCACTTCACCCATACAATCATGTACAATAAATGATTGTGTTACAATGTCCTAGACCTACCCTTAAAGTTTGTTGCATGAATTTGGGCCTGTATCCTGCCTGTACCTTTTATAGGGCATTCAAGAAGAAAAAAATTGAAAATGCCCCTCGTAAACTTACAATACATTTTTTCAAAAAAGTATTGCACATTTCCAAAATTAAAGTTTTTTCATTGCTATTAATTTAATGTGGCTGCGATAGTTGAGTGGTCATGATCACGAACTCGTGGCCTGCTTTGTCTTGTCACGAGTTTGAGTCCTGATGGCGTGGAAGACTTGCCTTGTGGACGGGACTGAAGCGTTAAACCAGACGAAGTTCAAAGACCTACCATTGACATGGTATTCAAGTTTGGACAAGGGGTGCAGTTCTGGTATTATCTGTGTCACTTGACTCGAGTTCCGTCGTCAGTAGCCCTGGTATTGCTGTATAGTGCGACGCTAATATAACTCTCACTCACTCACTCAAAAATCTGATACTGGCGTGGTGTGGAAACTTGGACAGGGGTGCCAGCTTAGGTGTCGTCAGAGTCACTTGCCCATCGTTCATAATTCCGTGGCACTTACCCATAGCCTTCCTGTTGTTTCAGTACGTGACGTAAATTAAATTCAAATCAAATCAAGTAGTTCATTGAATTGCCGATCAATTGGTTTAATTTTATGAGTAAATTAGACTACAAGATAAGTTTAAAATTTCCTCTTTGTTTCAAATTTTCACCCACCTCAGGGAAGTTCATTTTCGAGTGTCAACAAAACTCGAAAAATAAACTTGATTATTGATTTTTTTCATCTTGTTAACATATTTATTTTGGTGTCGTCTTCGTCACTTGACCGAGGTTCTAAATTACTAGGTCATTTTCCAATAGCCGTTTCCATTGCAAATCAAACATATTTATTCTTATTATTACTCAAAAGGTCCTTGCTCGAGAGTTTTTCTCGGTCTTCTCAAAAAGATTTCTGGTTGGAAGATTTTTATGTGAAATTTTGCAAATAGTTTTAACCACAAAGGAGAAATATTTTTAAATATACATTCATGGTCTTAAAGAATCAAATTTTGATGATAAATTTTTAAAAGTGAATGCAAATTGTAGAGTAAAACGTAAACCAATATATTTCGTATGTCAAAGGATCAAATTTGTTTTCCTTGCTCTGATTATACGTTTCTGTTTCCTCCGTAAGGTTACTATATTGGCGCCCTAAGCATATAGTTTTCTCCAATCCACTGTGTTTTGTAACATTTCTAAATGTAAGAATCATTTGGCACAAAAATATGCCAAGTAGAAAACCAAATTACGAGAATATAGTCCTCGAAATAAATATGGAGGCTCACAATCGTAGCAAAGTACTTAATTTTTTTTAAATTAAAAAAATTGTAATTTTTTGTCTTATTTTAAATTATTGATTATGTATAAAGTATTTTTTTACATCATTGAATTTATAAAAAATTGATTTATATTTTTTAATGTCATTATGCATTTGAAAGTTGTAAAAACGTTTGGTGAAATGTTTTTAATCTCGTTCCCTTTGTAAACATTTGATCTTGGATATTTACTTCTGAGTTATTAGAGATTCCTTAGAGACTTATACATTTTTCCGATTTTTTTTCATCATTTGTACGGGGAATTATTTTATTGAAGCCAATTATAGGAAGCGTATACATTATTTTTTAATTTTTTTATAAGTAATATAGAGAGAGGGAGATAGAGTCCATTAAATGAATAATTTAATTCATTTACTAAATTCTTAGTTCAATAAACTTGCTTTTTTATATTCCATTAAAAAAATGCTTTTGATTGCAAACTTTTTAAGGCGATGAAAAAGTAAGGGAATTCAGTAATTGCACGCTAAATTGCGACGACTTTAAAAATAATTGTAATAAACCACATGGCCCCAGGAAAATCATTACATGGTATATTTATTTTTTAATTATTTGATAAGTTATTATATAAACAATATTTAAAAGTCTCTATAATTAAAGGTAAATAACAAAAACTAACTTTTTAGATGAATTGTTTATTTACAGAGAAGCTGGAAAACATTGCGAAAAATGATTCAAAGACTATAATTTTTGTTAACATATAACTTTTTGATTCATTTTAGACATTTTTTAAAACCATTCCATTTTCTTATTCTATTTTTTAAAAATTATCTAATGCAATTATTGCAATGCGTATCTTGCGAGCCAAATTAAATTTGAAGCATTTTTTTTAAAGAAAGTAATAACCTAGGCCTAAGAGATGAAATTTTAATCTTTCTCCATCCACATCTTCCTGATTCTTTGTATCGTAAAAATACGTCACAACCTTGTCATGAAATGAGGATAAAAGAAGAACGTATTCTGTATTTATTTTTCATAATTCAAATTATAGAATTCGGGGAGAGATGATTAAATTTCTTCTGTCCTTCGTACTTGAAAATTATAATTGAATTTTGTATTAATCTATTTTCTTTCATATCTGTAATTCTTTAATTTTTACATGTGACCAAATTTTTTCCCCTTTGTTCTACTTCTTAATCTATTTTCTTGTATAGGTTTTCTCATTGTAATTTTTAATATTTTAGGATATCAATTTTAATACTTTTACTTGCTAATTATAAAACAAAATTAATTATGTTATTTTCTGAAAGATTTATGATCTATATTAATATGCATATGATTCCATTATAGGATAACAATGGAAAAGAATTTTAACTTTAATAAATATATACATGAGACAAAGTATATGGAATTGTAATTTAATAAAATATTTATTAGTTTATAGTTAATTAGTTACAAAATAAAAGACTTTAAAAAAAGAATCTGCACATTTATATTTCTCGAAATTTTTTAGAAATTTTATCTTGCTAAAAAAACAATTTTTTTTGTATGTTTAAATTTTATTTCAATTACGATTCAACTCTGAAGCACAAAGGCATATAATTGAACATCAAATAATTTGTATCATATCGTGTGTTAAAATACCTTTCAAAAACTTTTATCACAAACAAATTGAGTTTTCAATATTCTAAAATTAAAACTCTGCACAGATTATTTTTTTTTAGCTTATGAAACGCGTTTTTCGGAATTATATAAACTGTTCAAACATTTTAATATTATTAAAATATATTTCATTTATTTCTTGTTC
The DNA here is from genome assembly GCA_019973975.1 of Trichonephila clavata. Classification (NCBI taxonomy): domain Eukaryota; kingdom Metazoa; phylum Arthropoda; class Arachnida; order Araneae; family Nephilidae; genus Trichonephila; species Trichonephila clavata. The sequence goes on along the minus strand of BMAO01020822.1, from coordinate 7,906 downwards.
AAAATACTTTTGGTTTGTTGTTCAAAAACATCTCTTTGAAAATACAGTTTAATTTTCAATTTAAAAAAAAACATCTGTTTGAGAAGACATTTTAAATTAGACAGATTAACTCATTTTCCCTGCCATTAAACTGAGAGATCATTTTATTATGACCGTATGACAGTTTTATGGTAAAGAGATGTTGCGTCACAATGTTGCCGCTATAAGGGTAGGTTAGTATAAAAAAGAAGGCATAATTCCTGAAACAGAAGTATAAGAGAATTGCTTGCAAATGTGTGGTGGAAAATGGGATTTGACGTACTTTTAACTTAGTTGTAGTGAAAATGTATCATGACTGGAAAGTCAGGCAAAAGTGAGGGCCTAAATAAGCAAATAGTAGTCGTCACCGACCGTTGTTATCTTCAACAAACAAGATAAAACGTCTCAAATTTACTTAGGAATACAAGGTTGAATGGTGGATAATTTAATAAAAGCAAAATGGTCCGAGAAATCCTATTTTACTTTTAAATTACACTATAGATGGGCAAATTTGGTGGAAACAGCATGAAAGCATGGACCCTAAATGCAAAACTGCTTTACTTCAAGTTGGTGGAGACAACGTGATTTGGGGGAATGCTTTTCTGACATGCTTTGGGCCCTTTATTTTATGTGTCCGGATGTTTCAATAATAAATTATATTACTGCCTAAGTGAATTTCGTAATACTGGAGATTTATTTCATTAGCAATGGATACCTTCAACAGTACTATGGAGTCCTGTTATAGTGCTGTCATTGCAGAAGATTATTTTAGAAAAACCGTACAAATTTCACTTTGTTGAATAAATCCCCATAGTTCTCAATTTCATCGAGCATTCTTGAACAGAAGTTGAAAGAGCCATCCGATTTCTAAACCCACAATAATCCAATTTCACACAATTGAAAAGTGCTACTTTTCACTCAAGATTTCAAATTTCACTAATGACCTGCCACTGAATCCATACCAAGAAGATCAAAGGTGTATTAAATGCAAAAGCTGGTTCAATAATATATTGACGGAGTGGTCATAACAGAATGTGTGTTCACTCAGTGTATAATATTATAAAACTATCCTCTGCCATTGATACAAGGAACTGGAAATTGTAAGTGTGTTCTTGTGCATACTTTCAAAATTCTATTGAAATCATACCTGAAAAGTATTCCAAGATCTTACAAATTAATATCCAATTAGAAATCAGAAGCATTAGAGTTTACCATGAGGAGAAGCAAATAATAGTGTAGACATCTCTATCTAATGTTCAGAATTTTCATTCCAAATGACGTTATGCAAAGTTATTCTAGTCACATGTCATTCTCCCTCCCCATCCTGTGTAACTAAAGAGTTTCTGTAGAAGTGCTAAATCATCTAGACATTCTAAGAATTAAAATAATTCTCATATACGACAAGATAAATTCAGTAAATTCTCGGCTTGAGTGGTATCCTTACAGTACGTAAAACAGCTTGAATGTAAATAGAATGATTAAACAACTCAGAAAAATATGGTAAAATTATACACAAGATCGAATTAAATAAATACATAGAATTAGAAATTATTCCAAGTTAAAAATCATCATATTTAAAATTTGAACTTTCGTAAAGCTACAACAGTCATTGGTTGGTATTCCTTTGTTGGATTGCTGTAGAATATATATATATTATTATATATATATATATATTATGCTAGTAAATATTATTCAGATCTTTGAATATTTGCTATACTGTTTCGAGAAATAAACCAGTTTTCAATCGAAGAGTCAATGAAAGCATAATGCGTATGCGCATTCTCATCACACTTCGTTTCTCATCATTCGCGTTTATACTCCGATACTTTTTCTTATCCTTTCAATTCGTATCAATCTAGTTTTCTCATCTATATCATCATTGATTTGCTTATATGATTTCGGCTGCTTCACATCTCTCACCTTTAAGAAGCGAATGGCGATGTCCATTTCACAACCGGTGGGATTTTGAATTTTCTGAGGCATTTTAAGCTCGTATAAGTAAAACTCATAGCAAGTTGATGTTTCTGAAATGGCGTCATTGTGATTGGAAGTCGTTATCTGCGCGTATTTGAAATGATAACTGCAGTGCTGAAGCAGCCATATTTCAAAACTATTCTTATAAACACACACTCGAATATCATGGAATTTTGTTTTTTACGATACACCATTCCCTTTAATTAAGAATTATATTTTAAATTCATTTCATTCTAACAATTCGTTCAATTATATTTCAATTAAAAATGTAATGATAATCTTATTAATCAATTTTAAATTTCCTTCCTCATAAATAATTGTCGTCATTATTCAAATCGTTTATCAGTTGCCTTAACATTTAACCTATGAAAATACGTAAGCCGAGGAAATAATTATACTAACTTTCCAGTTAAAAACCGCAATGTTTAATGGATCCCTAGGAGTCTCGCAATTATGATGAAAGTACTATTTTTTAAATGTTCGAGTCCATGAGCTCAACAATAATTCAAAGAATGTTTCACTGAGTGTTCAATAGAAGATAACAAAGCTACTAATAAATACACCGCAAAAATGGTTCGAAATTTTTAAAAAAGAAGCAACGAAAACTTCGGTGAAACGAAAGAAAAATCCGTGGTATCTCTTTCGAACACGCGTCCCGAACCCCATATCAGCAGTGCAAGGCTCTGTTGCTACAGGATTTCTTAATAGGTGTTTAATCGTCTGCTAATGGGGTTGTATTCACTCCCATCCCCGCTTTTAGCAACAAGGCGCTGTGTTGACAAGACTTGTAAAGAGTTATTAATTGTCTTTTATTTTGAGTCGTGGTCGGTTCACGGAACAATGAAGTCATAAACGTTATTTTCAGAATTTTATTCTTGCTATCTTTTTTGAAGGAAGATTAATTTAATATCGTCTGCTGATTTATTATTCGTTTTTATCATATTCGAAGGAAGAAAAAACGGTTTATAAATATCGTTGAACAAAGAATCGTTTGGTAATTTTTAAAGAAAATGACACATATTGTCTTCATTAATAATAAATATTTGTATTAAGTTTATCTACTTTTTAAGCCTTTTACAATAATAATTCGAGAGAAGCATAAAAACAGCTCATTATTTTTACATTTGTTATCAGTGATTATAAAGTGAAGTGAAGTGAATCTTTATTGCATAAGACATGGATTTATCAAAGACTCTTATCCTAAAAATGAGTAAATAATTGCCGTTTTTTATGCTGTGAAAAATAAACTTATTGCAAATTATGAAGGAAACATATTCCTATGTCTCGTTGCTTATTTATTTTATTTTTCCTTTCTCGGAGGTGATTTGTAAGTAGCATAAAGATATCAAAATGCATTTCTTCCATTTCGTATTTTTTTACAAACGCTCATGATTCATAAGCATAATAGGATTTATATTCTGCGAAAAACGAGAAACTGGAATAGGCTTTCAAATATAGATAATCTAGCATTTTTTACGTAGCACGTATTTGAAAATTCTAGATAAGCATTAAAAGTGTTATTCCTTCTGCTTTAAAGTAACATTACACGTTTTTAACTGTGTAATAAATCTCAGTATTTAACGACTTATTTGAAATGTATAGAACTCTTTTTTTTCAGTTTTCTTTTTTGTTATTTTCTTACAAATGTATTACGTGTAATGTGAACTTAAGTTTATAATAATAATCTTAAGTGTGCTCTTAAAGTGTAGCTTAGTGAACTTATGTTTATAAAGTGGATTAAGTTTTCAACGGCCTTAGAATAATATTAGAATTATTTTTAAGAAGATTTATATAAAAGGATTTGTAAAAATGTGTACTCTAATCCTAAAAGAATCTGAGTTTGTTATTGGCTTGAATCGCAAATAACGTATATTTGTCTTGGTCTTAGTAATATCAAATATATATTATTGTGTAAGCGAGGAGGATTTATCAGTTCTTATTCCAAAATGAAAAAGTAACAATTTTAGAGTTTTATATAAATGTTGGAAAATATTAAACATAATTGATCATTAATGTTTTGTAGAAATTTATGAATAACTTTGTATCTATATCTTTTATCTGCTGCTCAAAAGAACAGTTCAAAAGATTAAATTTTTAAGGCGTTGAATTCTTGTGATTTGCAACAGGAATATTATGGCGATGAATGCATTAACTATATCTGTAACTGATTTTCTTAGCAGTGCTAGCTTTCTCTCTCTTATTTGTAAACTATTAATTGTTTCTATGGCGGGCAATGGAAACAAATGGCAAACACCATAGTTCCTTACTAATGAAATAAATATATCTGAATGATAGGCTGATATATATAAAAATAGAATAATTTAACAAATAACTTCACAAAAAAAAGTGCTACATATTTTTATTTCTTCTGTTTCTTTTGAATTTATTTTGAATGAAATAATTTTTTGCACATAAGTCACGTTCATATATTTTATTTCAGGACAATTATTTTTTAAATTGATAGTATTCAGTTACTACGTAGAAAATATTGTACTATGCATAATTTTAATCAATTGTTTTCGAAAAAATTTGTATTTTTTAGCATTGTGCTTACTAAAATATAAACTGTTTCAACGAAGGTATATAAATATCAATACAGACGATAATATATTTATTTTATGATGCGAAAAATTAATCAAATCGTTAGAGTTCACATTAAATACAAATTACAATAATTCATTAGTGATATTAGTTACAATTTAAAATATTGGATTCCAAAAATACAAAAATCTTTTGTCGCTTGGGTTAATTACAAACATCTGCATTTGCTTTAAAAAAACATTTAGAAGACATTACCCTAAGGTGTTTTGTCGATAAGGAGTATTTCGAGATTTTAACCAAGTTATAAATTATTTCAAGCGAAATTTTAATATTTTTTAGTTTTTTTGGTTATTAGTTGATTTATCGCAATAATTTACATTATCAATGTTAAGTATTTTACTATTTTACAAACCATTATGCTATTCTTTTAGAGAAAAAACTTTTCTCTTTGAATCATTTCAGGATGACTTTCCAAATTAAAAATTTTTTTTTGTGTAAACTATGATCCATGATTTCGTTCTGTTGGCCATATGTTTTTTCAATAATTTAAATGCAATGAACAACATTTAATTTTTTAAAAAATTTTTACGAATAATAAGCGAATTATCAACTAATCCCTTAATTTTTTCCCTCGCTTTCCAAAGTTGAAACATTACAAACTTATGTTTCTGAGACAGTTGAAAAACGTAACATTATCTTTAAAATGTATTTTCAAACAATAATTACTTTTTTCAGAATTTTTCAAACAGTATCATCTTGTTTCAAACCACTTTCATTAAAAACTAAATAACAGTAATTCGGGCTGTCATTTTTGTCCAAATTTATCCATTCGAAGTTGTCCCCACTTTGAACCAATTGATCCTAAAGAATTTCTTGAGGATATTTTGCTCTTTTCCCTCTCCAGAAAATAAATCTTTTTCCAATAAAGAAGTTTTTCAGTTGTAATCTGTCTGTCACTAGTGTTGATGCTCCTGTTACTCATTTGGGAAGAAAAATTCCCAAATTAGAGACGGTGGAGATTATGAAGATTTACTTTTAGTACCGTAATGATTTCTCCGGAAACTATGGATGAAAGTGTGAATGAATTGCTGCTTGTTCTTCCTTTAATTCCTGTGATTACAAAAGAAAAAAGAAATATTCTGATGGATTCGAGGTTTATTACTAATGACGTGTTTAAGTACATCATTTCTTCTTCATTTAAACTATGTGAAAAGATTAATAGATTGTCTTCTTTTTTTCTATGCAACTATGTTAGAATGACGTATTTATTTTTTAGGTTCGATTTGGAAGAGGGTTTCGTCACGTATAACTGCAGGATTATCGAAATTTTGATTAATTTGGGTATTCTTTGGAAAAGTTTGGATTTTAGCAAATCATTCTTGCACTGAATTTTGAAGTGCCCTTCTTTTTTGAACTTTTCTCATGTAATATATTTGTTAAAAAAAAAAAACGAATCTAATTACTTTTTTGAATTTTGTAATTATTTGATATCTTGTTGAGTTCTATTCTTATATTTCATTCTATTTCTTACTTCAAAATTAATTCTTTTATTTCCGAAAATGTCTGACGGATAATGCATCAATATTTAAACACGAAAAAAAAATCTAGAATTACTTGATGCTAGTGAAGTTATTATCAAATAATCTTTGCGAATTTCAATTTTTATTCAATTGATATTTAAAGATTGCAAATTGTAATTTGATATTTTTTTATGAAGATTATAATAAGTATACAGCTATAAACTACATACCGTATTTACTCGAATCTAAGCCGCACTTTTTTCCAATGGTAACGCTACTAAAAATCTGGCGCAACTTGGTGAGTGAGTGAGTGAGTGATTAACGTCCCACTGTTCAGCTACACGAGGGCTTTTGGGGACGGTCGGCGAAATTTTGAACCATGGTCAAGTAACGCGGACGACACCTGAGCTAGCACCCCTCTCCTAACTACTACACCACACCAAGGAGGACGTTTGGACTCTCGACAGATTTTACGTGCATCGCTCCCCTACACGGTGGGTCTTCAGTGGTACTGGGATCGAACTCATGACATGCTAGCCATGATCCGATGCCTAGACCACTTGGCTACCGTAGCCACCTGGTGCGACTTAGAATCGAAGGAAAAGAAATTCATTGGATGGGACAATTAGAGCAAAGACAGGTTCATGTATATATTTAAAAGTTTATAAAATTGATAAAATGACTAATTATTCACCTATTCTTAGTTTCTCATTTTGAATTTGCAGTAGAACTTGTTTTTATGCGGTCCTTTTTTGTGATTTTATTTTTGTGCAACTTTTTGTGCGATCTTTTTCATGCAGTATATTATTTTCAACGGCTTTGGTTGGATATACTCGAGGGAATAATCAAGGAGAACGTAATAACATCCAAAGAAATGCTCAAATCTGTTACAGTAGAAGAAGGAACCAAATAACCGCAGTAAAGACAACTAAGCTAGTTGAATCCTGCCAAATATGTTGAGAGAGTTATAGAAAGAACGGAATAGTTTAAAAAGTATTAACTTTTAGATACAATCCATTATCATAAAGATTTTTTCCAGTGTACCTAAACTTTTAACGCTCACGATTTGAGTCGCTCTCAAGTTTTAAATATTTGTATTATTTTACGTAATAATCAGGTGATTCTTGTTTATACTATTTAAATTTTTGACGTTAAAGGAATAAATAAAAATAGTATTGATTCTGAAAGACTACATTTAATGAACGATCTTTGCATGAATAAGAAAGATGATCGTCTGTATGCAGATTTTCGGAGGCAAATGTATCTATGTATAATTATAAGTAAAAAAATCTTTCCACATGAAAAATATTTCGAATCCGCAAGGAAATTGTTTAATAACTGAATGCTCGAAATCCTATCAAATTGAAAGTCACAAATTATAACATCTGATTTTCAGATATAAAAGTAGAGCGTTGCAAGCACAAAGTTCGCGAATTTTTTTTTATTTATCTTTCTATTTTACTATAATGAAGCGAAATACTTATGTTTTATGTTGTCTATATTTTATTTAATCAATATGTTTGAAAATACATACTATATGTGCACTTTTTTTGCTTTATTTTTGTGGAAGAAATAGTTATATTCTCTAATCTGTTTATTTTATAATTAAAACTGTAAATCTGTATTCTTGACCCCTATTTTCTAACTCTGCATGCATTATTATGGGGATCGAATTGTGTACAAAAATTTCCTACTGTGTGGTACGCTGAATCCTATTGGTAGACTGATTTGTCACGCCACAGCTAAAAAGTTGCCGACGCCTGTAATACATTCTCGACGCTTTAACTAACATTAAGATTTTGAGCCCAAGCAGATTTATAGTGCATCAGAATAGACGTAGTAGAATCACTATT
>BMAO01020821.1:0-18838 GCA_019973975.1 Trichonephila clavata | reverse complement strand
TTCCAAGGACACAACTTTTTTGTTATTAGACCCACGAACAAAACTTTACAGATTCTGAAAGGCTGTTCGAGGCGAGAAAAAATATATGTTACGTTTCCTGTATCTGTGAAACTTTTTTTTTTATTCAGGTTTGAAAGAAAAATGAATATTTTCGAATTTTCATGAGGAAAATGACCATTTCCGAGGACACAACTTTTTTGTTATCGGACCCACGAACAAAACTTTACAGATTCTGAAAGGGCTGTTCGAGGCGAGAAAAAAATATATGTTGAGTTTTCCTGTATCTATAAAACTTTTTCTTTATTCAGTTTAAAAAAAAATAAATTTTTCTAATTTTAATGAGGAAAATGACCATTTCCAGGGACACAACTTTTTTGTTATTAGACCACGAACATAAACTTTACAGATTCAGAAAGGGCTGTTCGAGGCGAGAAAAAAATATATGTTACGTTTTCCCGTATCTGTGAAACTTTTTTTTTTTATTCAGGTTTGAAAAAAAATTAAATTTTTCGAATTTTAATGAGGAAAATGACCATTTCCAAGGACACAACTTTTTTGTTATTAGACCCACGAACAAAAACTTTACAGATTCTGAAAGGGCTGTTCGAGGCGAGAAAAAAATATATGTTACGTTTTCCCGTATCTGTGAAACTTTTTTTTTTATTCAGGTTTGAAAAAATTAAATTTTTCGAATTTTAATGAGGAAAATGACCATTTCCAAGGACACAACTTTTTTGTTATTGGACCCACGAACAAAACTTTACAGATTCCGAAAGGGCTGTTCGAGGCGAGAAAAAATATATGTTACGTTTTCCTGTATCTGTGAAACTTTTTTTTTTATTCAGGTTGAAAAAAATTAAATTTTTCGAATTTTAATGAGGAAAATGACCCTATCCGAGGACACAACTTTTTTGTTATTGGACCCACGAACAAAAACTTTACAGATTCTGAAAGGGCTGTTCGAGGCGAGAAAAAAATATATGTTGAGTTTTCCTGTATCTGTGAAACTTTTTTTTTATTAATGTTTGAAAAAAATGAATTTTTCGAATTTTAATGAGGAAAATGACCCTATCCGAGGACACAACTTTTTTGTTATTGGACCCACGAACATAAACTTTACAGATTCTGAAAGAGCTGTTCGAGGCGAGAAAAAAATATATGTTGAGTTTTCCTGTATCTGTGAAACTTTTTTTTTATTCAAATTTGAAAGAAAAATAATATTTTCTAATTTTCATGAGGAAAATGACCATTTCCAGGACACAACTTTTTTGTTATCGGACCCACGAACATAAACTTTACAGATTCTGAAAGGGCTGTTCGAGGCGAGAAAAAAATATATGTTACGTTTTCCTGTATCTGTGAAACTTTTTTTTTTTATTCAGGTTTGAAAAAAATTAAATTTTTCGAATTTTAATGAGGAAAATGACCATTTCCAAGGACACAACTTTTTTGTTATTAGACCCACGAACATAAACTTTACAGATTCTGAAAGGGCTGTTCGAGGCGAGAAAAAAATATATGTTACGTTTTCCCGTATCTGTGAAACCTTTTTTTTTATTCAGGTTTGAAAAAAATTAAATTTTTCGAATTTTAATGAGGAAAATGACCATTTCCAAGGACACAACTTTTTTGTTATTAGACCCACGAACAAAAACTTTACAGATTCTGAAAGGGCTGTTCGAGGCGAGAAAAAAATATATGTTACGTTTTCCTGTATCTGTGAAACTTTTTTTTTTATTCAGGGTTGAAAGAAAAATAATATTTTCGAATTTTAATGAGGAAAATGACCATTTCCGAGGACACAACTTTTTTGTTATCGGACCCACGAACAAAAACTTTACAGATTCTGAAAGAGCTGTTCGAGGCGAGAAAAAAATATATGTTGAGTTTTCCTGTATCTATAAAACTTTTTATTTTATTCAGGTTTAAAAAAAATTAAATTTTCTAATTTTAATGAGGAAAATGACCATTTCCTAGGACACAACTTTTTTGTTATTAGACCCACGAACATAAACTTTACAGATTCTGAAAGGGCTGTTCGAGGCGAGAAAAAAATATATGTTACGTTTTCCTGTATCTGTGAAACCTTTTTTTTTATTCAGGTTTGAAAAAAATTAAATTTTTCGAATTTTAATGAGGAAAATGACCATTTCCAAGGACACAACTTTTTTGTTATTAGACCCACGAACAAAAACTTTACAGATTCTGAAAGGGCTGTTCGAGGCGAGAAAAAAATATATGTTACGTTTTCCTGTATCTGTGAAACTTTTTTTTTTATTCAGGTTGAAAGAAAAATAATATTTTCGAATTTTCATGAGGAAAATGACCATTTCCGAGGACACAACTTTTTTGTTATCGGACCCACGAACAAAAACTTTACAGATTCTGAAAGGGCTGTTCGAGGCGAGAAAAAAATATATGTTGAGTTTTCCTGTATCTATAAAACTTTTTCTTTTATTCAGGTTTAAAAAAAAATAAATTTTTCTAATTTTAATGAGGAAAATGACCATTTCCTAGGACACAACTTTTTATCTATTAGACCCACGAACATAAACTTTACAGATTCTGAAAGGGCTGTTCGAGGCGAGAAAAAAATATATGTTACGTTTTCCTGTATCTGTGAAACTTTTTTTTTTATTCAGGTTTGAAAAAAATTAAATTTTTCGAATTTTAATGAGGAAAATGACCATTTCCAAGGACACAACTTTTTTGTTATTAGACCCACGAACAAAAACTTTACAGATTCTGAAAGGGCTGTTCGAGGCGAGAAAAAAATATATGTTACGTTTTCCCGTATCTGTGAAACTTTTTTTTTTATTCAGGTTTGAAAAAAATTAAATTTTTCGAATTTTCATGAGGAAAATGACCATTTCCAAGGACACAACTTTTTTGTTATTGGACCCACGAACAAAAACTTTACAGATTCCGAAAGGCTGTTCGAGGCGAGAAAAAAATATATGTTACGTTTTCCTGTATCTGTGAAACTTTTTTTTTTATTCAGGTTTGAAAAAAATTAAATTTTTCGAATTTTAATGAGGAAAATGACCCTATCCGAGGACACAACTTTTTTGTTATTGGACCACGAACATAAACTTTACAGATTCTGAAAGGGCTGTTCGAGGCGAGAAAAAAATATATGTTGAGTTTTCCCGTATCTGTGAAACTTTTTTTTTTATTAATTTTTTAAAAAAATGAATTTTTCGAATTTTAATGAGGAAAATGACCCTATCCGAGGACACAACTTTTTTGTTATTGGACCCACGAACATAAACTTTACAGATTCTGAAAGGGCTGTTCGAGGCGAGAAAAAAAATATATGTTGAGTTTTCCTGTATCTGTGAAACTTTTTTTTTTATTAATTTTTGAAAAAAATTAAATTTTTCGAATTTTAATGAGGAAAATGACCATTTCCGAGGACGCAACTTTTTTGTTATTGGACCCACGAACAAAAACTTTACAGATTCTGAAAGATCGCTTCCAGGCGAGAAAAAAATATATGTTGAGTTTTCCTGTATCTATAAAACTTTTTTTTTTATTCAGGTTTGAAAGAAAAATAATTTTTTCCAATTTTCATGAGGAAAATGACCCTTTCCGAGGACGCAACTTTTTTGTTATTAGACCCACGAACAAAAACTTTACAGATTCTGAAAGGGCTGTTCGAGGCGAGAAAAAAATATATGTTACGTTTTCCTGTATCTGTGAAACTTTTTTTTTTATTCAGGTTTTAAAAAAAATAATATTTTCGAATTTTCATGAGGAAAATGACCATTTCCGAGGACGCAACTTTTTTGTTATTAGACCCACGAACAAAAACTTTACAGATTCTGAAAGGGCTGTTCGAGGCGAGAAAAAAATATATGTTGAGTTTTCCTGTATCTATAAAACTTTTTCTTTTATTCAGGTTTAAAAAAAATAAATTTTTCTAATTTTAATGAGGAAAATGACCATTTCCAAGGACACAACTTTTTTGTTATTAGACCCACGAACATAAACTTTACAGATTCTGAAAGGGCTGTTCGAGGCGAGAAAAAAATATATGTTACGTTTTCCTGTATCTGTGAAACCTTTTTTTTTATTCAGGTTTGAAAAAAATTAAATTTTTCGAATTTTAATGAGGAAAATGACATTTCCAAGGAACAACTTTTTGTTATTAGACCCACGAACAAAAACTTTACAGATTCTGAAAGGGCTGTTCGAGCGAGAAAAAATATATGTTACGTTTTCCTGTATCTTTTAAACTTTTTTTTTATTCAGGTTTGAAAGAAAAATAATATTTTCGAATTTTCATGAGGAAAATGACCATTTCCGAGGACACAACTTTTTTGTTATCGACCCACGAACAAAAACTTTACAGATTCTGAAAGGGCTGTTCGAGCGAGAAAAAAATATATGTTGAGTTTCCTGTATCTATAAAACTTTTTCTTTTATTCAGTTTAAAAAAAAATAAATTTTTCTAATTTTAATGAGGAAATGACCATTTCCAGGGACACAACTTTTTTGTTATTAGACCACGAACATAAACTTTACAGATTCTGAAAGGGCTGTTCGAGGCGAGAAAAAAATATATGTTACGTTTTCCGTATCTGTGAAACCTTTTTTTTATTCAGGTTGAAAAAAATTAAATTTTTCGAATTTTAATGAGGAAAATGACCATTTCCAAGGACACAACTTTTTTGTTATTAGACCCACGAACAAAAACTTTACAGATTCTGAAAGGCTGTTCGAGGCGAGAAAAAAATATATGTTACGTTTTCCTGTATCTGTGAAACTTTTTTTTTTATTCAGGTTTGAAAAAAAATAAAATTTTTGAATTTTCATGAGGAAAATGACCATTTCCGAGGACACAACTTTTTGTTATCGGACCCACGAACAAAAACTTTACAGATTCTGAAAGAGCTGTTCGAGGCGAGAAAAAAATATATGTTGAGTTTTCCTGTATCTATAAAACTTTTTCTTTTATTCAGGTTTAAAAAAAAATAAATTTTTCTAATTTTAATGAGGAAAATGACCATTTCCAGGGACACAACTTTTTTGTTATTAGACCCACGAACATAAACTTTACAGATTCTGAAAGGGCTGTTCGAGGCGAGAAAAAAATATATGTTACGTTTTCCCGTATCTGTGAAACTTTTTTTTTTTATTCAGGTTTGAAAAAAATTAAATTTTTCGAATTTTAATGAGGAAAATGACCATTTCCAAGGACACAACTTTTTTGTTATTAGACCCACGAACAAAAACTTTACAGATTCTGAAAGGGCTGTTCGAGGCGAGAAAAAAATATATGTTACGTTTTCCCGTATCTGTGAAACTTTTTTTTTTATTCAGGTTTGAAAAAAATTAAATTTTTCGAATTTTAATGAGGAAAATGACCATTTCCCAGGACACAACTTTTTTGTTATTGGACCCACGAACAAAAACTTTACAGATTCCGAAAGGGCTGTTCGAGGCGAGAAAAAAATATATGTTACGTTTTCCCGTATCTGTGAAACTTTTTTTTTATTCAGGTTTGAAAGAAAAATTAAATTTTTCGAATTTTAATGAGGAAAATGACCCTATCCGAGGAGACAACTTTTTGTTATTGGACCCACGAACATAAACTTTACAGATTCTGAAAGGGCTGTTCGAGGCGAGAAAAAAAATATATGTTGAGTTTTCCCGTATCTGTGAAACTTTTGTTTTTACTATAAATTGTATTGTTACTGTCAATTGTTCAAAAAACATGTTGTTTCTTAACTTTTGGAGGCCGGTGTATATTGCTTTACATTTGCATAATTACTGTGAAGACTCACTGAATTTTTCAATTTTATTTTGTAGTATTTCTCGAATGTCGTACTCTTTCTTTGATTTCTCGTATATGTATATACTTCTCTATTGTATACTTCTGGTATATATATATATATATAATTTATATGGAAGAAATTTATAAAATATATCAAAAACAAAAAGTAGAAAATAAAGAACATAATAACAAATAACGTAATAAAAATAAAAAAGAAAAACACGAAGATCAAATATATAAAAAAATACAAAAATGATATACAAAAAAAGATATAAATATCTATATCTTTATATATCTATATATTTATCTACATATACATATATATATATATGTCCGGTGTGGAAAGTTGCAGCTTCAAAATTAAGTAAGTAATAAATAGAAATAGAGCGAACTTTTTACTATCGCGTAGGGATTTGAGGGTAAATAAGACTACTTAAAGTAGTTAGACCAAGCGCTGACCAGAGGGGAAAATTAAATCCAGATTATTAGTTGATTATATATTCACTTTTTTATTGACTTAATAAAATAATATATTTCTTTTACCATGCAAAGAAATTTAACATGAAGTTTCTAATGTTATTTTTAACTAATTTTATTTAAAAGATGAATGTTTTTTTTAATTAAAGACATGCCCTAACATATTGAAATAAACCAGGTATGTTGTTCTCCCCGCAGTAACACTCTTCTTAAAAATTCATTTTTACTTGAATAATATGAACATAATATCCCTAAGAAACAATTTAAATATTTACATTTAGTTTTATTGTGAGAATCCAATATACGTAATTCCAGTGTTTACTGGAAAAAAATTACTCAAGACATTTTTTTCTTCTTAAATATTTAAGCTGATAACGTAACTAAACTAAAAAATGAAACCTTAAGTTTTAGAAACTTGAGTTGCACTTACAGTGAAAGTGAAATATAGTTTACACAGCCTTCGGGATGTTTTAAAGTGAGAGACGGGCTAATATTTTCTGTTTTGTACCATAAATATTTTACATTCCAATATCTTTAACTAAGTTTGACATTAAAGTATGCCGCGTGTCTGAAAAATATTTTAAAATGATGTAAAGTAATTGAGGCGTTGACATGGATAAGGTTGTAAGTCAAGAAAACCCATTTTTATAGGGGGAGCAATAAACGATTTTGAACTACTGAAATTAAGTTTATTCATTAAAAATAAGTACATATGAGATCTATTTATGGATATATATTGTTTTTAAATGAACATACAGCATTTGAAAGTAAATTAAATTCTAAATTTTTAAAAAAAATTAATTAACTTTATTATGTACACAAAGTTCAAGATAAAATGCGTGATATTTTGTATCCATGAATTCCAGCATAGACAACAAGTCTTTTTTTTAGGATCACTAATAGCTGACTTTTTTCCAAGTGGCGGTAAATAGTAAATTCTGGAGATGTCAGTGACAGACTTTCCTGTTTTGAATATGTTATGCTCCTTCCATGGTTCCATGTTACGGAAGGTTGCCTTAACTTGTATAATAAGCAAATTGGCTCTTGAAATTTTTATCCAGAAAGCAGTGATAATATTAATCGGCGATGTATTTAAAAATGTATCGCATTGAGCAGAAATATCGTAAAAATCTTCTTTCATCATCACAACGTTGAAAGACTGAACATGCCGTGCCACTGCAATCATTTCAGCTATTTCTTCGGGACCATAAGTTTGCAAACTCTTTTTCTTTTTTCGATAATACCAAAATCGCAATCGCATGCATATATGAGTGACCCGAAACTAGAAATTTAAATTCAATACAATCTAGAATATTTTTGGCAACAGCATATATCATAATCATTAACACCATCCGGTTTTTATTTGGCCAGCGCAGTTGTCACACCAGACTGTCAAATTTCTTTTGGAATTAAATTAGACGTGATAACCTTCAGAAGACAGGAGGCAACCTCATTCCCTCCGCGGCCAGCCATGCCTCATGCCACAAGCACATGAAGCTCGTGCTGGTATCCCCATTGTGAATGCAGAGGTTGGACAGCTGGCGGCTGTAAAACATACTGGAGTGTGTGAGAGTGGGTGTAAATTTCATCTGCTGCATGTCCATGTTGATAGTGCAAGTACCAGGAGGCATATTGATATTTACACACAAACAATTTAATTGAACCTGAGACTGATGTAAAAAAAAAAAATGTGTTTCGGGAGTTTATGATAGCAGTGATAAACTTCGCTTGACTTAATGCCTTCTCCATGCCAACTGAATCTGACTTTCTACCAGAGGCATCTACCGCTGTTCATAGAGACTATACCACTTTCAACACTGACTCACTACTCTTCCCATGCCATTGGTCTGACTTCTTACTACTTTTTCCTATGAAAATCTCAAAATCGATTTTTTTTTACTTACTACCTTTTCCATGTCACAGTGCCTCAATTATTATTTTTTAAAAAAACATTTATATAATATGTATGTATCTAAAATCAACTAGCAAATATTAGTAGATCTTAGGAAAGGACAAAAATCGCAGAAGACTTCTACTAAATTTGATGGAAATGGTTTAATGATTTAATGATGCTGGATTTGGTTTAATTGTTTCTTTGTCAAAAAAATATAAAAATTAAAGAAAAAAGAAAAAAAAACGACTATAAAAACCAATTTACTTTCAAACAGAAATTTAAGCTTTCACAATCTCTTTAAATACTCCTTTATAGTGTATTTTTGAAAAATATTTTGTTAATTTTAAGTAAAGGAATTCTGAATGGCTCAGGGGTGTCAAAAATAATACTTGTATGTTAGACTGAAATATTTTATCTCATTTTGAACAAATTGGTCAGAGTGAATTATTAACAATTAAATTTGTTAAAGACAAGAAATTATTAATGATTTAACAACAGATGCAATTTCTCTAAATAAACTTTTGAATCTAATTGATTACATTTTGTAATTTTCAATATAATTATTTATTTCCTTCATAAGGTATCTTTAAAATCTGCTGGTGGATTACAATACATAGAGTACAAACATTCCTAATGTATTAAGACCTTTATTTCAAAATGTCGAATTTCAAACATTAATTCAAAATTTTTTTTTGTATCACACTGTATGTATATATATATATGTAATAATTCCCAGTAATATAATCCTTTTAAATATCTTTTAATTATCTGGTCCATCCTTTCAGGACCCACATTTTAATAATAAATTAGCCAACCACCTAACAAGAATATTTTAAACTACATCTAGCTACCCACTCAGATCATGTGATTTGAGCCGCCTATAAAAACTGATATTCCTGGAGACCGACTCCTCTTTCGCTTCTGTATTTGCTTCAACATGTAACCGGCTGCAGCTTGTGTTTGTGTTGTGTATGTATTGTGTCGTCTTTGTCTTTCTTTATGTGTTCAAGATGTATAATAAACCAGTTTTAATCAATCACAGGACTGCCTCATCAATAATATATAAAGAGATTCATTCCAACGGCCATCGTCTATTTCATATATATATATATATACATATATTAACCGTAGTATATATATATAGTTTTTCAATATTTAAAAACATTTATACTCCTAGTAATGGTGTTATTAATACTCACTATTTAATTTTTTTAAATTTGATCTCTCTCTTGCTTTTGCTAAATGCTACTATTCAGCCATTACCATGGTTTCAATTTGCATTTGGGTCCCGAATCTGGCAATAACGTTTTTTATTATACTCAACTTGTTCATTTTAAATGCAATTTTTAGGTGTACATTAATTTTTTTCTGTAATGGATTTCGATATTGTATCCATTATTTTCATTAGGTTTTCTGTATTATTTACAGAAAGAGGTAAGGTTGGCTCTGGCCAAAAAAAATTTCAACAACTCTCTTTTATATAAATTATTTTATATATAAGAATTATCTTAAGTGAGCAATGTTTATAATACTGTTGTATAAATGCATTTATATATTTTTAAATTCAAGCATTTTCTTCATCAATATATTCTTTCTAAACTCTTATGTCTGGTTTATCTTACAATTTCGTTTTTTTTCGTTTTGATGATTATTGACTATTCATCTTTCTATAGTAGATAATTTTGACAATATATATATATATATATACATGACTAGTAATTTTTGCAAATAAAAAAAATTGTTTTCTATTATGAATTGGAAAAGGTTTATGCAATTCATAATAGTAAACTATGCTTTTCTTGATATAAGTGTTTCAAATCACGGAAACATAAAAAAATTAACATATGCATTTTTAATGAACATAAAGTCGATTGTCTTACATTTCTAAATGAAATTTGATATAATATGTATTACTATTTACAGAATAAAACAATTAATGTTATCAAAGTATATCATGTGTCATATAAATGTGAATTATTTAAGAATCTAAGATAAGAATATTAAGGGGTCTGAGGGGTGTTAACAATTTTTTTTTCGAATTTTCGAAAAAAATATATCTTGTTCTTCATTTTTTTCTGAACATTTTGATACTAACCACGAGACAATACTCCAAAAGCTTCGAAAGTTATTCAAAAAATTGCAAACAGCAATTTAGTCATAACAACTTTTAAATGGACACATGCCACGCCCATTTATTTTTCTGTTATTAATAAGCCTCATGAAATATTTTAAGCGCTTGAGTTGATCAGAAGGAAGCCCGCAACTCAACACATTCATTCTGCTGTGTTTTGATTCTGTTGTGTTTACTTTATTACACGTTTTTTTAAAACGCTTATCTAAAGCGAAGATATTTGTTGTTTTATTCTGAATAGATCATTGGGAAATCGCCCCAAGAAAAGATTTTGAGGAAATAAATATTTAAAGGTAAGTGACTCACATGTTACAGATATGAAAGATACGAGGAAGTGTGCAGAAATGAAAAATACAAGTAAGTGTGCCGAAATGAAAAATGCTTCAAGTAAAAAACTTTCAGGAATTCAGACTTCATTAAAGTCAAATCTTGTTAAGGTAAGTGAAAACTTCAAAGAATATCGTATTTTTGATTTTATTTAAACCTTTAGCTCTATTTTGTCAGTATCATGCTGTTTAAAATGTCATAAACCATTAACAATTAATGAAAAATCCACTCGTGGTTTATGTTCGAATTTTGAAATACATTGTAAAAAATGTGGGAGTATTTGTACTTTTTCAAGCTGTGAAAACATTGGGAGTAAAAATAATGCTCCAGAAATTAACAGAAGATCTTTTTTAGTAATGGGATGCATAGGTCAAGGTTTAGAGTCATTAAAAACCTTTTGTTCTGTAATGAGTCTTCCTAATCCTGTTGAACAAAAATCATATGATGTTATTAATAATAAACTTTCACTTGTTATGAAGGAAGTCGCCGAAGAAAGCATGAACAGGGCAGCTGTCGAAGAAAATTCTTCGTTACCTGATAACATTTTAACGGTAAGTGGTGATGGGACCTGGAAGACGAGAGGACATTCATCGTTGATTGGAGTATGTACTCTAATGGGGCCGAAACAGGTAAGGTTTTGGATAGGGAAGTGTTGTCCTCATTTTGCAAATGAAGCGACAGTTATAAAGGGGTAAAGTTTGGTATCAAGTACAATAAATGCCAAAGAGCGCATAAGATTTCACGTAGAAAAAATTATTCTGGCTCTGCTGGTAAGATGGAGGTTGACGGGATGTTGAGGATTTTTAATCGATCAGAAAAGCTTCACAACCTGAAATATTCGAACTACATAGGAGATGCCGACACAAAAACATTCAATGCCCTTTCTGAAAACAATCCATACGGCGATGACCATCTTATTCAGAAAATAGAATGTGTAGGCCATGTGCAAAAGAGAATGGGTACAAGACTTAGGAAGCTTAAATTAGTATATGGTAAGAAGAAATTATCTGATGGTAAAACTATAGGCGGTAAAGGTAGGTTAACTGATAGTTTAATTGATAAGCTTGCGCATTACTATGGTAATGCTATTCGATGCACTAGTGTAAAGGAAATGCGGAAAGCCATTGGGGCTGTTTGGGGTTATTCTTGCAGCACCGATGATGAACCGATGCACTGATTTTGCCCTACAAATCCAAATACATAGTGTAAGTATAATGCCGCAATTAATAATTATTTACAAAATTATAAACACAAACCCTCAGTTGCGAAAGCTGTTCGAGATGTAATTAAGCCTGTATTTGCAGACTTATCTCATATGGCACTCCTGAAGAAATGCTTAGGAGGTAAGACATAGAATCCTAATGAAAGTTTAAATTCATTAATCTGGAAGTTTTGTCCGAAGACGATTGATTCTAGCCTTCAGATTACAGAGATTGCTGCAAATCTAGCAACCAGCATTTTTAATGATGGAAATCAAATACTTATTACTATTTTAGAGAAATTTGGCTTAAAAATTAACAAAAATGTTTGTGTGTCCCTGGCTGAACGTGACAATCGTCGAATCTTTACGTCAAGAAAGAGTAGCTCAACGTCATCGTTTGAAGCTCGCAGAGATAAAAAAAATTTAAAAGAGTACAGAAATTGAGCTGTTTGAGCAACAGGAAGACATATCCTATGATCCTGGAGCATTTTAGCATGCAAGTTTTAAAATTTATTTTCTCAAATTCAATTTAAAACTTTAAAGCCTTTTTTCTCAGTTTGTGTTTTTTTCACTTACGCGCATTGCGTTTCAAAAACTATCATACTTTGATGCATAAAACTTTACAGAATTATAAACTCTATCATAATCTTTAAATCCTAGCTATTTATAGTATTACATATTTGTAATTTTTTGAAAAATTTCAAAAAAATTAAATTTTTTGAAAAAGATTTTAAAAATTTATTTTTTTATTTTTTAAAAATATTGTTTTTTATTCTTTTTATATCTAATCGCTACCATCTAATAAGGATATATTTGACTTTATAAATCAACTTATTGCTAGTAATTAGAATTATTATTTCAGAAAATATCATGCGCGTCGTAAAACTTACTATTTGTTTCTTACAAAATTTTTTCTTATATTTATGTGCTTATTATTTTTAAAATTATGATTATATTTTAGACATTTTATACTTTTTTGAAACTTTATTCCTTTATAAAAAATGTGTAAAAGAATCAAATTATTTCATTTTAACCTCAAAGAATTATTTCAAGTCGAAAATTGTTCATATTTTGTGCTCTCGAAACATTTTTAACACCCCTGAGACCCCTTAAATGTCTTGGGAATTTTAATAAAAAAGAAAGTTTTTTCTACGAATTTTTATTCAGAGTTTCATTTAATAATAAAGAACGAAAATTTGCATAGAAAATATGTCACGATAACAAGAAAAAAAATCTTAAACAGAAGTTTTTAGATCTTTAATAACGGATGGAAGTACTCAAAATAGCTTACTGGAATCATAAAATTTGGTACACAGTACACTTTTTAAATCTTAACATTTGCAAAAAAAAAAGGGTAACATATTTTAAATGGAGAATTTAGAATTAGTTCAACATTGTTGGAAAAAAATATTTCGTTACCATGGTTACCACACATCTTAAGAGAGAAAATGAGAAAAAAAGTGTATAAACAGAGGCATTACCTTGAAATTACTCCAAATAGAAAATAAGAAATATTTCTAAATGTAAAACTCCTTTTAAGACAACGTTGTTGCCACTCATTAAAAGGACAAAACGAGAAAAAAATATTATATAGACATTTAGTCCAACACAAAGAAGGACAAAGCGAAAGGTGCATAATCTTTTAAAGAGAAATCCTTTTGTTTTCGAATTAACGTTTTTAATTAAGTCCATTGTGCTAATGGGGCCTTCGAACAGCCAGTGTGAAAAAAAGATGGGAAAATATGATGAGAGACGGAAATTAAGAAAAGAATTTTGTATGAAGAAATGAAATGAAAAAAGATAACAGTGCATTAAACTACTTAACTATTTTAGAAAAATTAGTGATTAGCATTGGGTTGTAATAAAAAAATGCGTTTTTTTTTCGCCTAATGTTTCCGTACCTAAAACTTTCCAATTGATTGTGCACATCTATTTAAAAAAATAGACAGAGTAATTCTATATATTAAATCGGTAATTTCATTGTTTTAAGATGCCATATTTTTTGAAAATGTTTAACTGTTTTTGTAAAGAGTTAATGCAATAATTAGCTCTGAAGGTCTACAGGTCATTCCGGAATACATGAAGTAAAAAGAGCATAGTGCTAGGAATCTCATTTTTTACACATTAAAGTGCTATGTCATATTTGTAATGAACAATAAAATAAACGTAATATCAGTTTTATGAAAAAAATCAAGCAACCTCTCTCCGCTAGATCGTTGTTTTAAATAAAAATAATCGTCATGTTTAAAAAGTACAAATGTTTTCCATGTGCTATGTCTTAATAATTTGCAAGGGGTGATCAAATGAAAAGGTACGAAACGACATAAAAATGAAACAGTTAAATATTTGCATATTCCGCCAAGGGAGAATGTAGCGAGACATCTCGGGATGCCATTGGAGACTCTGACTGGGATCGGGGATCATGCGCGGGTGCCCGCATGCGCAGGAGAGAGCAAAGGCTCTTATAAAAAGCGGCGTCCAAATGATGCGAGCACAGAATTACTCGAGCACAGAAAAAGCATTAACTCCGATGTGTACTGTGAGACACTCCGACGCCTACGCAGGTCCATCAAGGACAAAAGACCGGGGCTGCTCACGGTGGGTGTGGTTCTGCTCCATGATAACGCGCGTCCACACGTCTCCAGAGTCACACAAATGGAACTGGACAAGTTCCAATGGGAGACGTTGGACCCTCCGTCCTACAGTCCGGACATGTCACCCTGCGATTTCCATGTGTTTGGTCCTCTGAAGAAACACCTGAAAGGAAAGCGCTTCAACTCGGATGACGGACTCAAGGACACTGTGAAGGACTGGGTCTCGTCACAGCCACAGGAATTCTGGGAACAAGGAATCCTGCGGCTTGTTCATCAGTGGGATCGTTGTGCTCAGGCCTATGGTGTATATTTTGAATAAAGTCTATATTTGTACCCACCGTGTCGTTTCGTACCTTTTCATTTGATCACCCCTTGTAATATAAGTTTTTTCTTCCAAATTCAGACTTAAATTTTGATTTAGTAAGACACTTAAAACACAGTACAAGTCCATTTTCTATGGATCTGTAAGTTTTAAGATCAATCGCCATCATAATTTTGATCTTGAGTCACTTGATGAATGAAAGGTTTCTTTATAAGTAGATTAAGCCAATTTTAGAAACCTCAAATTCTGGATATTTTGTACTTCCTTATTAACTCATACCCTTACTAACACTTTTGTATTTGTTATAAAAACATCAGCTATTTGCATACAATTATTTATAATTATTTATCAAAAGCATGAACTCGCAAAAATTATGGTATCTTCAAATTTGATGAAGTTTCTTACTATTACAACAATATTTTATGGAAATTCTACAAATATTAAAAGATCAAAAATTTGTTTTGTATTCTTAAATAGAGTACAAAATGAAATGTGTGAAGAAAACTATCTTATAGAAAATTTTAAGAAACGCTTCATGTCTTGGGAAAACTTCAATGAATATATATATTTTTTAAAATTCTGAGGCGAAATTCTTGTTAGATGACTAGCATAAAATCGATGGGAGTCTTTTTATCACAGAAAACAATTTTGTAAAATCTCTAAAAAAATTAAATAACAGTGAAACAATTTTATTGAACTGAATGATTCATCTTTTAATTATTAAAATTATAAATTAAATCCTCCCTTTTTTCAATATTGAAAATTTTTACGATTCTGTTTGGATAAATGATATTCTTAGTACTTTTGCTATCATGAATTCAGAGAAACTTTAAGAATACAATTATTTTTATGTGAAAGTTTACTAGACTGTATCTGATGTAGTATCAAAGAAAGGGTGCTTATGGAGAGCGTTGAGTGCTATACTTTGCATTATAAAAATTATTAACATATTTTTGCATCTACCAACCTCCGTGTAAAGCCATATACTTTGTTAATCTGGAAACTTTATGCGTAGAAATGAAAAGAAATACTATACAAAGACAAATTTTCAGTAAGAAGAAAATAAAACCACAAATTGGATTAATAAAACACATTTATATTGTTCTTTGACAAACTCTACTTATGTGCATCTAAAGATAAAGGACACTTCATTCGGATCCTGGATTTTATTGTAACAATGCTTTAATTAACGTAGTTGGTGTCATTAAATTTATAAGCTTAATTGTTAATAAAAAAACTGACAGTTTGGTCTTATATTTCACAGTCTTGCGATGTGAAACAATGTGAAAAGATTACAAATATTTTATGATTTTTTTTGGTCCATTTTCCTGTAGCTCTGATCACATGTGTTTTTACCATATGCCTTATCTTAATCAGATTAAAATAAATTAGTTTTGTAGTAAAGCAAAGCTTTTCTAAATTAAAATTTGTGTACTGTTGTGATAGACGAATGTTATGAATGACTATATTAATACAGTTGATAATTTGTATCATTTATATATATATGGAATTTAACACAATAAACGACCAAAACGGACTAAAGAAACTATATTAACAATCGAGAACAAGAAATATAAGTAATAAAATGAAAAACTGGGGGAAACGCTGTCATGTTTTTCCTAAAAGGAGATTTTTTCCCGAAAACTTTCGAATTCCCCCCCCCCCTCCCTTTGAAATTCTGTGAGCGCATCTCGTGTATAGCCCATATACAAAATTTCTTTGCATTCAGTTCTTCCGTTTACGCTGTATTAGGCCATTTATAGGGAGGTTTACTTATAAGTATCTGGTATATATATATATAAATCGACACAGGGATTTCTAGATTATCACTCCTAGAAGCATTATCTAGAAGCATTTCTTTGAAACCTGGTCCTGTAACTGAAGTGGTCTAATTTCAATAATCTTCGCTTTTGCTTAAGCGATTTGCTTAAATATTTTTAAAAATGTAGCAAACAAATTATGTGTTTCCATAAGTGTTTCTTTTCTTTTTTTATATTGGTTTGATTGACTGAATGATTGATTGATTATTAATCCCACACTCTGGAGTTACATGAGGTTGCAAAGGCCCCCATAATTTTAAAATATGGTCAAATGACGAGGTCGATATTTAGTCAGGCACTCCCCTCTTCAAATTTCCATACAACTCCAGCGTGAGGATCTTGAGACTCATTTGACTTAACGAGCACCAGCTCCTCAACACTACAGAGATCTTTAATGGCCCAAAAATTTGAGCCCAGAAACGCAACCGGCTGTGAGAACGTGACTACGAACTCTGTAGCTTTCTTGATGTACGGCAGCGTAGAGAGTATCAAAGATGGCAATAGTGTGCTTTGTTATTCCAATAAAGCATTCTTCTTGAAGGGACTGAGATCTGTTCTGATCTGTTTACTTAAATAATGTGGTTCTAATTTAATTCTACGCAATGTAGTAAGACAGTACAGGCCAATTCAAATTGCCTCATTAACCAATTAGCAAACTGTTAGACTTATGAATAAATTGGTCAAAACTTGAACTTGACTTGGTGTACTTCTAAGCAGTGACTGATGAATGAAGAATGCAGAAATTTATCATATGTGGGTTAATTGCAATGATTCAATAACTCGTTCTGTATTCCAAGGCAGGACTAGAGCGCGTGTCCTGTAACAAGAATCGCTTGCGGAAGAGTGCAGTTCATACACGTGGTTAGAGCAAGGGGATGAATTTGGAAACCAAAGTTGTTATGCGGGAGGTAGGTTGAGGGGTACTAGGCTAGAGATTTACCTCAATTAACATATAAAGGGCTGGCAATTAATCATATGTATATATAATCCATATATATATATACAAAATAGTTATAAAACGCAAGATAACTAGTCAAGATAGTAAGAAATTTTAGCCACAGTAGTTCTAAAGCAAACTCCTGGCCTTAGGAACCAAGATTACAGCTTTAAAAAAAGTTTTGCGGCTAGCCAACCTTCACTTGTAATTTGCCAGTACTCTGGGCTGTAGAGAAATGAAGGAATATAAGAGAAATTTAAATGTTATACAAATAAAAGACACAATATATTAATATATAATTAATATAGCCTAGTAGTAATTACTAGTATAAAGTTAAACTCGATGAAATAAAACTTACTTCGTGAGTACATATATATTTGTATATGGTGTGTGTATGATATATATATATATATGTATATGTATATATGTGCGTGTGTGTGTGTGAGAGAGAGAGGTGAGGGTTCACACCTCACCCGGGTTAAAAATTAAGATGAAAACACAGTTCATATTTAAACACATTTAGTTAAAACGGGGATGGCACAAACATTTAAGGAGAGAATGAACAAAGAAGAAGGTGGCTGTTGCCCTTCACATCAGTTAACTGTAACATTGAGAGCGTCCAATGCGTCACTCCATTTTACCTCTCGATGTCTCAACATGTCTGCCGAAAACAACACGTTTAGAGCTAATGCGGTAGTTACAGTTAGGAGTCATTGATGCGTCAACTAACATGGACGGATGCTGTATATATGTATACTAGCCATTACCCGCCCACTTCGCTGGGTATTTCATGATCTTTTATAAACTTTTATTGCTTATATATATGTATAAATTATTGATATCTAAGTCCTGCATTAAGAATTCGATTGTATTGAAAAATATACTTAGACCTGTAACTGTCGCCTGTTGATAAAAAAAGGGCAGAACTCATCTAATTTATGTTTTCTAAAAACCTCTAAAATTGAAGTAGAGAATGATGTTTGCTCTTTCTTAACCCAAAAACCAAGTGGATTCCCGCAAAACTAATTTTCGATGGATCTCTACTCCGTAAATTGAACATGCAAGCCAAATTTCAAGTCTAAATCTAACAGAAAAAAGCGAAAGTTTTACTATCAATATCCCCGTAATCCCGTTGAGAGCCGTTTTCCAAAATAACTGCTCTTAGCGGATTTCAATTCAACAAAAGAAAAATGCAAACCGAATTTCATTATTATAGTCCTTGTAGCTCGAAAAAAGGAATTTTTTTAGTGTCAATACGTCCCAGTAACCCCCTGCACCCCTCCGCAGAACTTTATTCACTTAAAATACATTCTTAGTGGATCCCTATTCAACAAAAGAAAACATGCTTAACAAATT
>BMAO01020820.1:0-31630 GCA_019973975.1 Trichonephila clavata | reverse complement strand
AAAGATTTTTGACTTGAAGTTTAAGTTAAGTTGACTTGTAAGATCAACTGAGAAAGTCAGGTGCTTTACCCAATGTTCATCATTTAATTCAGCACTTTCCTAATTTTTATTTCCAAGAAAATGATTTCATCCAGCAACTTAAAAAAATCGTTTTAACATTTTATGAATCAAAATCTATTGAGCTCATGTGTAATATGTTTGACCTATATAAATTCGCATTCTATATCATCCAGAAATGAAGCAAATTGACGATGCCAAATTCTACATGCTGGAATATAGTTTACAATTTTACTGACTATTTTAAAACATGTCCAGTATATCCAAGTACATGCTCAAGAACAGTACTTGCTATGAAATAATACAATGCAAATGATCAAAATTACTATTACGATGCTGTTTCTGATTGTTTCTTTTAATCTGGCAACTCCTTTAATAATACTGGTCATGGTAAGTGCTCTATCAGTTTCAAGACAAACCCACTTTTCCAAGGATAACTTACACTTTATGAAGATTTCCAAAAGTGCATCAAAATAATGTATTATGCATAAAACACATGACTCGACTAAAATTCTCGATTATTTCAATACCTCTGCTGGCTACGGAATTTCAACTTAAATTACACTTACAATTTTTTACTTGTACTGGACATATCGTATTTATTCGAAACTAAGCCGCACCCCAAATTCTCAACAAGTTTTTGTGAAAAAGGAAAAATAGTATAAATTTTTTATCAATATCAAATTTTACGAAATTAAAATAAATTTTAAAGAACTAATAAGTGAATTATTTGTTTTTTTATCAGTATAACGAACTTTTAATTACATACGGGACCCCGTAATTGCTCCAAATATCCCATTCAACAAATTTCTTTCCCTTCGATTCTAAACCACACCCGATTTTCAGCAGCATTAACATTGGAAAAAAAGCGGGATTTAAATTCGAGTATATACGGTAATTCTTCCGCTTTAGTTAAGCATTCACTAATACATTCTTTTTCAGTAAATGGTTTCGATCTGTGCTTGCGATTAAAAGTGATAATATATAGTTTTTACAGCAGTTGTATTGTCTTCAGCAAATTTAGGTGGCCGCGGTAGCCTAGTGGTCAAGGTAACGGACTCAAATAATTAATTCGAGACTTGTACCGCTGAAGATCCGTAACGCAGAGGGGGCCGATACAGGTTAAATATGTCGAGGCTCAAACGTCCTCCCGTTGGTGTGGTCTGGAAGTTAGGAGAGGGAGGTGCCAGCTCAGGTCTCGTCCTCGTCACTTGACCATGATTCAAAATTACGAGGTTCGTGGCCTCGTAATTTTGAATATATTGCAGTTTTCATTTTTTAAAAAAAAAATTACGATTTTCATCTTCAATTCATCTTTTCCTACTCTGTTCTTGAAGTTTGATATGTTTTATTAAATAACTTTTTAATTTAGTATGTGTCGATAACTCCAACACTTGAGCAGTAGACTCCAAGAACCTCTAGCACAATATACTTATTGCTGCAAACACTGTCAATACTTATGGTTCTCTCTTAGTCGATACTGATGACACAATCACGAAACAGTTTCTTGTGGACTGGCGTTTATTTTTTTTTACTCATAACTTCTTTTTACATTCACATCGGAATTGCAGGGCATGCGCAGTTCAGGCAGCGTAATTGGGATTGCGCAAACACAGTTTATACATGCATTACTATAGACACAATAACACACTACTCTCTTAATTACACAGATAGCGCTTCGTATGCCGTGAACTAACAGTATGAATAAAAATCAAAATCTACTATCATCTACAAACTATAGAGTAAACATTGCACTTTTTCATGGCCATCTTGGGGGTTTTAGGTTTTAAGAAAATGAAACTTCAACGGCCTCTGACGTCACGGTATTCGCTTCTCACTAAATGGACACTTCAAAGAGAAATAAAAGTTGCACAAACGATGAATCGTAGTGATCTATAGCGAATAATATGCACAAATACATTTAAAAATTAATTTATTATAATAAAATTACATGAAAAAAATTTGATAAAATATTAAAAATAATTTTTGTTTCAAGGTTATTTCTATAATTAAATGGGATTAAAAAAAAAAACAAGAATAGATAACAGGTTTATATGTTGTAAATTTTCTTTAGAAATTTACAGGAATAAATTTTAAAATAACTCCCTCCCTTAAGTATTGATATTTTTAATTTTGTAAATGTCTCCGTGGGCCGCAACCTTTGTATTAACGGGCCGCGTGTTTGACATGCCTGGTATAACATATAACAATGAATTCTTTTTAAGTTTCTTTCTATCTTCTTCTTTAAATTAATAATTTTTCTGAAAAATCTATGTTACTGAACAATTCTAAACCGGTTAAAAAAAGTATTGATACAGCATTCAATTCTTGTTTGTTTGGAAAATTCTTTACATCTTTACCCTGAAATATTAAGTTTTTTTTTTTTTATTTTTATCAAAGCACACAATCTATAAGCATATCTATCTAAACTTAAAAATCAGAAAAAAGAAATTTTTTAAATCATTTTCATACTCGAAAGGGGAAAATTTAAACTTCGTAACAACATGATAAAAAATTTTAATTCATATGAAGTATACAAATTGAATAATACTAATATGAACTGAATACTGACGATAATAAACATATTCAATATAACTTAGGTTAATCCATTAAGGATTAATGAGAGAAGTAACTCAAGTTTTAAAAAGGAGTATTTGGAAAAAGGAAAACTTCGCAATAAGGAGCCGAAATGATCAAGTAACACATTGAAAAGTTATTTAAAGATAAGATATTCATTGACTTAAAACAAGGAATGTAAGAATATTTCTGTTATAAGAATACATTTGGATGTATTATAACTGAATTATTTAAAAAGTTATAACATTTCATATCACAACTCTATAAAATGACACTTGTAGGAACTAGTAAGGAAAAAAATGAAGGTTAAATTTAAAATTAATTTCACTTCATTTTTGAACATTTTAAAGATGAAATGTATGAAAATTAAGGAATTAAGTCCTGTTTGAAATTTTACAGGTCCTAGATTTTTTTGAGGTACCATGTCAAAAAAAAAAAAAAAACTGAAATATATATATAGAGAGTTATAAATAATTAAGATAGGATTTTAAAAAGAAATAAGCGTACGTACACCTCAATGTTATAACAGATATAAAAATCAAGTAATAAATAGAAGATGAAAAATACTGATAAAAATATGGAATCTATCTACTTAATGTATTTAGATGCTAATAGTTTATATGTTTGGGCTATTTCTGAATAATTAACATATTTTGGTTTTAAATCATTGAAGAAAATGTGTAGAAAATGTAACTAAAATACCAGATAATTCTGTAACGAAATACATATTAGAAGTTTATTTAAAATATCCAAAAAATTATGATTCCCATTCTAATAGTTCCTAAAGCAAGTTCATTAGTTTCTAAAAGTATATCTGAACAAAGTAAATCATTAATAAAATTATATATATATCATAATAAATATTATTCATTATAAAAGTTTAAAACGGGATTAGAAAATAGGAATTAAGTTATAAAAGTACATCCAGTGTTTTAGAGTTTAAACAGAAAGACTGATTAAAAAGAAATATATAGAACAAAACACTCAAAGACTATAAATGATTCTAAAAAGAAAAAAAAAATTCTAACTTAATGAATAATTTTTATTAGTCTAAGAATATATTAGGTAAAGATTTATTTTGTAATTATGAAAAAATTTGAAAATTAATAACCATGGGAATCCAATTTTAAAGAAGGAACTATATTTATTGAAAATTTGGTAGTTTTCTCAACCTGTATAGAAACTAAACGTGATCATAGTTGAAAAATGATTCATAAAACAAAAGAATATTATGATATTTATCCTCCAGTTATTGGCCTCCTTGTAGAGGGGCTGATGCACGTTAAATGTGTCGAGGCTCAAACATCCTCCCATTGGTATGGGATGGAAATTAAGACAAGGGGGTGCCAGGTAAGGTGTCTTCCTCATCCTTTGGGCATGGTTCAAAATTATTAGGTCCGACGCCAAAAATCCTCTTGTAGCTGAATAGGGGTTGACGTTAATATTCATTCTCTCTTCAGTTATTAGAGGTATTCAACTGTTTGTGTGTGTGTAATTCTATGAACGGTTTTAGAATATCTCCATAAAGCTAATAATATGTTGTACAATAGTAGTATTCAGTGGCGCACACAAGGGTGTTGTCCTGGGGGTCTGGACACTCTCCAAAGCCCTTGAGATTTTTTTCGATTGATGATATATATAATCCTATGTATATATATAACATAAAATTTAATTAAGTACTTGTAATTAACAATTTATTTTATTAATTAATGCTAATTATTATTTTAATAATTAATTTTTTACTGCTTTTTGTTAACAAAATCAGAAGAATCAATTGGTGTCGTCTTGATGTATGATACGAGTTGGGAGACTTTCGACCGTGGACTCCCCCCCCCCCTGAAAATTTTTTGTGTGCGCTACTGATAGTATTTGTTTTCATTATAATCATTTGCCCATACTAAAGGGGAAAAAACATTTCTTCCTTAATATGCTCTTTGTACATTAAATTCTTTACTTTCAAATGCTTTTTCTAATTTGATCATTTATATTTTGTATGCAATCAAAAAATATTATTCCTAAAATAATATATTTTTTGTCTGCTTATAATTTTTATTATCATCGTAACATTTTAAAAATGTTTTACAAAAATAGTTTTGGCCTATCTAGTGGAAGGAAATGGGTGCAGTGTCGGAATGTCCGCAGGAATGGTTTGTTCGTCTTGTTATGCCCCCCCCCCTACTTCTTCCCAGAAGCAAAGCCAAGCGGGAAATCTTCAATAACGTGGGATGGATTTTCTACCGCCAAATTCTCTTTTCTAGCCAAAGATCGATCGCCAAGGCGTATCCTTGAGAGGAACCGGTTTGTAGTAACCATATGCGATACGATTCTCCTCAGAGAAAACTCCGCGTAGTAATACAATGTATACCTGACATTCGGGTTTTCATTTCAGTGTTGATGTTTTCTGAAAATATTACCAGTGTAATTTAAAGGGTAGGTTAAACGCTTTCTCGAATTCACATTTTAAACTTTTTTTTATCTCAAAATGAGATTTAAAATTTTTTTTATATACATGACAATTAAGTTACATTTCAAGTTTTTTCTTTTCAAAGCAAAGAATTATTATTTAAATTCGAAGCTAAATTACATTATTTTTATAAATACGAGACATAAGTATCAAATGAAACATAGTTTTAATTTTTTGCCAGAACAAAGGAAAATAATTATTTATAATAATGAAAAAACACACATTTTAGTACAATCAGTGCAGATTGTCTAGTCAAACTAATCCAGAAATCTCAAATATCTTACTATCCTAAATATCTATTATTTGTTTTATCTCATCATTACCTTAATTTTTAAAGGAGATAATCACTCAGATTTTTCGAAATAATCGAATGCTTTTCTGAAAAATTTTCTTCCTTTATATATATCCAGAGATGATTTATTTTTTAAAATATAGATTATTTATATTGGGTTTTTTTTTAGATATAATAGTTACAAGGGTTTTATTACAGTTTGGAAGGGAATATATACTTATATACAGTACAATATCTTACACATTTCATAACTTTCATTATATTTCTCTTTTTTTTAACTACAGATTTTCGAAAAAATAGTGATTTACAAAAAGCTGTTGATATTGTATGAGTTCCTGAATAGTATAAGAAAATTCATTTCTGCTCCTGATAATAAAAGTGGCCGCGGTAACCTAGTGGTCAAGTTAACGGACTCGTGGCCGGTGTGTCATGAGTTCGAGCCCAATACCACTGAAGACCCGCATTGTAGGGGGGCAATGCATAAAAAATCTATCGATGCTTAAATATTCTCTCGTTGGTGTGGTGTAGAAGTTAGGAGAGGGGTTACCAGCTCAGGTGTTGTCCTCGTCACTTGATCGTGGTTCAAAATTACGAGGGCCATCTTTAAAAACCCTCGAGTATCTGAAAAGCGTAATGCTAATATTTATTCACTCAAGATAATAAATATGTTAAAAATAAATCTCGGATTATCCACGTATAATAAAGCTAGAATTTTCAACAACCAAAACATCACGGCTTCTAGGATTCCTGGAAAGGGGTGACTGTAAATTGATATCTTTGCTGCACCACTTTGAATGAACAGGAAATTCATCAATAAAGAGTTCATTAGGGATATAAACATATCAATCTTAAATTAAGATTTCAACATTTAGTATTTTTTTATGAAACTAATCAAAATAAAAACCCTAGAATTAACTAATGTCTTTTTGAATCCTCCTTGATATTATTCCTTTTAATTACTTTTACAACTTTACATACATCTGTGTAAAATAATTAAATGATTTTTTTTCTTTCTAAACAGGACATAAGATGTAAAAATTCTTTTCATTGAAAATGAGTGATTTCCATTTTGTACAATTTATATTTCAATATTTGAACCATATGAAACTACAATTATAGCAAAAGTTATAATTGACATAGTTTAAATATCCATATAAAAATTAAAATAGAATTGAGACAATGATGAAATAACAAAATTTATGTGCTCCTGAATCCATTGTTTTCTAATAAAAGTTGATAAACATTTAAAAACATGTAATCTCAAAAACTTGGAAAATGATTTTAAAAATATCATATTATGTCTGAAGGTTGAATATATTACGCCAATTGCAAAATTTTAAAATGAATGTTGAAAAAAGGAATATGTTCTGGTTAAACACTTTTCTCCTTGCAAAACAAGAATGAATGTTTTAATCAACAAGACTTAGATTTTTTCAGAGGTCGTAGTCAATTTTTAAAAAATGATAGCATTAATTTTTTGATTTGTTTAAAGATCATAGCCAATAAAAATGTGATTAATAGCATTTTCTTAATTTCAGAACTTAAAACAAAATCAGTAAAAAAAAGTATCAAAAAATATAAATTAATTCAGTGCTTTTCAAACTGTGGGGCGTGCCTCTCCAGTGGGGTGAGATAACCCTACAAGGAGGGTGCGAGCATGTCGGAAATAAAAGATTAATTAAGAATGTATCTATATATTAATTTATTGAATGAAAGCAAAGGAAAATATATTCTGATATATAAATTAATCAAATATCCATGTGTGTACACTGTTATAATATACTTATAAATTGTACAGTACAATACATTTGATAATAAATTTATCTATATTAAATTAAGAACAAGTTTAATAATTACTACCGACTTCCTTGAGCTTGCTATATACAAAATTTAATATATCTTGATAATTTGTGTTATTTATAATTAAAGTCGTATTGTAATTTCAGCGTCAAAGTACATTATTATTGCTTTCAATACAATGTTATTGTATGGGGGGGCGATGAAAATTATGATTGAAAATTGGGTCGTCAATATTTAAAATTTGAGAAGCACTGAACTTATTGGTAAACTTTTTATTTTAGATTATCATACATGGTATGATTTATAGCATACCATATTCGATTGTGTCATATGTAACATCTACGTACTAAAGTATCATTGAATTTTGTAGATAGGATGCAAAAATGAGAAAAATTTATGAAATTAATATACTTAACTATTAATCATTTGTAAGAAAATAAAAATTAACTGGATTTTTTATTTCTCATATAAAATTCTGTTTTTGTTTTTGTTTTTTTGTCATAATACTGTGTAACTTTTACCTTCAACATTAAAATTCTGTAAAATATAGAGTATGTTGTACAGAAATCATTAATATAAAACATTATCTTGTAGATTATTACACACAAATTCAAATGTTTAATATTATTCAGTCAACTATATCGAAACAAATCTTTTGTGAAAAAAAATTCACAGGTCACAAAAAACAGTAATTTTTTTGTTGAATATTTTTTATATGCCACGAAAACAATAAATTAACTTTCAATTTTTTCGTATTCGTTTAATTAATAATCATTGCATTCTTTACCGTCTAATTGATTCGATCAGCTGAACTATTTTTTAGCACTTGAAAGCAATTAATCGTGTAAATGTAATTCAAGAATTGGCTCTATGCATTAAATATCTAAATTCTACGAGGATATAATGCTTAATTATTTAAAGAAATTTAGAAGTGATACTTTAAATTTATAAGAGGACATTTTCTTTCTAAACTTATAATAATCAAATTTATATTATTTGAAGACTCCTAAATTTCTTTGCGTATTCAAAGAAAAAAAATTCTTTGTGTTCATCTTTAAATTTGACCTTTTTTTTTTGGTAAATCCTATGTTTTATTTTGCAGAGTTTCTTGATGAAATTATTCATTCAAGAGTATCTTGATAAAAAATTTTTAAAACTCGTTTATTAAGTCACCAAATATTTTTTTTCTGCTAAACATAATTATTACAAAAATATGTTAACAAACTTTGTATCAAGTGTTTTAAATGATTCAGTTTTATTTATTTATTTTACTGTTCATTTTATGCTACTACATACAAAATACCATGTTTAATTAAATATTTGGAAATTCTACATCGTCTGAGTTTTTTACGTATGTTTTAAATTTTGATTTTTAAAAATTTAAATACTTTTGGTTAATTCCTTATAGTGGTTGCGGTAACCTAGCAGTTATGGTACGAACTCGAGGCTGGAATTTCTCGGGTTCGAGTCCTGGTGCCAAAAGGGATCCACCATGCAGAGCAGGGAAATGTACATTGAATTTCGTAGAGGCTCAATGTCCTCCCGATGATGTAGTGTGGCAGTTAGGAAAGGGGGGTGCCAGCTCATATTTTAGTATAATCAGTAAGAATTTCTAGTCAACATATATTAAGACTGGATCTAATCTAGAAACTTTATATCTCTTACTATTCTAAATGTATTATTTGTTTTATTTTGATCATTATCTTAATTATTAAAGGAGATAATCTCTCATATTTTTAGAAATAAACAACTTTAGTTAAAGTTTTTGTTTTTTACAAAATCAATACTTTGAATTTACCTCCATTATATTTATTCAGAGCTAATTTATTATACACAAAGATTAATTCATACAAAGTTTTTTTCGATATAATAGTTAAGAGATATAATTTGGAAGTGAATATATACTTGTAGTATGGTATTCTGTTTTACATTTCTCATTGCTTTTCTCTTTTTTTTTATTAATAGTTTTTCGATAAAATAAAGACTTACAAAAAAATTGTTGATGTTGCGTAAGTTAGTGAATAGTTCAAGAAAATTCATTTCTGCTCCAGATAATAAAATCTCTTAAGTAAATGTGTTGAAAATAAATCCAGAATTATTCCGTATAGTTTATTTAGATTTCTTAACTACTGAAACATCATGACTCGTAGACAGGATTCCTGAAAGAGGGATAAAATTGATATCTTATTTGTATTACTTGACTTAACCGGGAATTGATCAATCATCGATATAAATATATTTATCTTGAATTAACATATCAAAATTTTAACATTTATTTATAAAACAAACTAACGCAATTTAGAACAAAGGATTTCAGAGGTTTGCTAGTGCCTTTTTGAAATTTCTTTATTCCTTAAAATCCTACATGATCTTTTTTTTTATTGTATCCAGTTAAGGAAATTTATTAAAGCTCTTGTTTCATTTAGTAAAACACTTCTATATACATGTGTGTAAAATAATTAAATGAATTTTCCCCCTAAACAACATATAAGATGCAAAAATTCTTTTCAATGAAAATGTGTGTGTGTGTGAGTGAGCTTTTAATTTTCCGTTCATAATAATTGAGAACGAACAAAAATATTGTGATTAGAAACATTTGCGAATATGAACATCCCTTTTTTTTTGTACAAAACTAAAGATAAAAATTCTTCTGATCTTTCATGTTTAGAAAGACACCGTTTTGAGGTCAACAAATCTATAGTACTGTTTTTGCGGCATGTCCAAAAGATTCAAAAAAAGGGGAGTGTCAAGAATAGGGAATTCCTTTTGTCAAGAATTGAGGAGTGTTTCAAATACTTTAAAACTATCCTTCAAGTAATACTGAGAATTTCTTTTTCTTTTATTTTTGCTGCTTCGCTACTATAGTTCACTTCTTGTCTGAGAATCATCAGTTTAGAAATCTTTTTTTTTACCAGTCATTTTATTGTAAGCGATCTACAGTTTTAATTAAATATCTTCAACAAGTACGAAATATGAAATATTATGAGTTTTGTTCAGTGATTAATTATATAAAAATACTAGCTGCGCGGGGTATAACGGCTAGTATTTGAACTGATCAACTGAATTTTTTTCACTTGTTAAAAAAAGTCCTCTGTTAACAACAAATGAAATATATATTTTTTCTATATTTATTACAATTGAAACGAAATGCTTTAATTTTCATACCAATTAAAAGAATTTACGAAGTTTGCATTCCTTTTTTTATAAACTATGTGTTACTTGAAAAAAGCCACAACATTTCAAATTTCACGAAAAGCAAAAAAAAATTCAAATGTACTCATTTAAATTTCTAATGCTCTTATCCTTATGAGGAAATAAAATAATTTTGAAAGGTAAAAAAAAAAGTCAGATCTTGAAAAGACTAATCTAAAATAAAGTTCAAGTAATGATCAGTGCATATAATTTGCTCAATTTAGCCAATTAAGAAATACACATAAAAGCTATTTACCTAATCACTTACATATTTTTCAAAAAATGTATAATGTTATAAAATCAATCAAAGTATTGAAAAATTAGGAATATAAAAGGCTTGCATTATTTTTATATAGTTTGACAAAGTTTAATATTAAAATATGCCCTGGCATTAAAACATTTGAAATAGCAAATGTGCTTAAATAAAGTTAAAGCTTTTTAATAATTGAATTTAATAGAAGCGTTGCGCACGAAAGATGAAAAATATACATGTTAGAGGGATTAGTTATTGAATGACTCTTGGATAAGAAAATTGTCGCATATTCATTGCATCGCTAAAAATTATTCAACATTTCTTAAACCTAAAGATTAAATTTTAAATAATAGTAATCAAATAGTGTTATTAATAATAAAAAAATGGACAACTAATTTTATAAATTAATTTAACATTGACTTCAAATTTATATGCAATCACACCTCAGCTGGGACGTTTAATTTGTATTTTATTAACTACCACACAACATCATTCGAGAAATTTGAAATCCCGTTTCTTATATTAAGTCGCACTTGCGGAATTTCACAAAGTGGGTTCTTGGTAAAATCAGGATTCGAACCCATGACTAATCTTTTAGACTGCGACCCATTAAAAAGATAAAAGCTGTAGAAATACCTTATACGAAGTAAAAATAGACGTGAAAACTAAATACTATGTAGAATTTTCCCTTAGAATGTAGATTCTTATAAATAGGTCTGTACCGCGGAAATCTGTCACGAACTGCAGTCTTTTAATGTATAAAAGAAAGTAGA
Organism: Trichonephila clavata; assembly: GCA_019973975.1. NCBI lineage: Eukaryota > Metazoa > Arthropoda > Arachnida > Araneae > Nephilidae > Trichonephila > Trichonephila clavata. The sequence goes on along the minus strand of BMAO01020820.1, from coordinate 20,222 downwards.
AAATAGAAAGACTGATTTTAAGCATTAAAAAAAAACTAAACTTTATTAAAAAAATATTTTTTTGAATGGAAAATAAATTGATTGATTTGAACATACCAAATTGTATTAAAAATCTTTAAATTTCATATGAATTTCATTAAACTTACCAATAATTTTATTTTATATAATTATTCCACTTAACAAATGGTTAGAAATTTGTATTGTTTTTAATATAACAATTATAAATCAAATAATAAATATAATGTTTTTCGATAAAAGGAATTTCGTTAATTAAACCAATACTTAAATTAAGTGTTTTAAATTCATTAGAATTTCTTCTTCAGAAAATAATGTAGGCAAAATGCAGAATCTTCCTCCAAATTGTATACACAATATATGTAGAGAGAGACCTTACATTTTTACTTTTAAATTAGTATTAATGATACATAATTCGTTCTTGCATTTCTGGTATAAATATTCTCGTAGAAAAAAAATTAAGTATTCGAGTATTCTTTTTTCACATTTTACATAAAAATGACACCTTTAAATTGACGAATGCTTCATTTCATAGAGAATGTGATGACTACGGGCCATTTTCCAATTCCATGAACGTTATTATTGACAAATCTTAACACGTTCACCAGATCAAATAGCAGAATAAGCAGTTTTACAATAAATAAAAATATCTTAATTGTTAAAAATAATTAACAAAATTTTGTTTTTTAAAATAAATATGTTATAGAATACACATATTTATATAAATATTATATGTATATTAAATAAATTATATATAATTTATTATTTTATAGAAAATAAATATTGTGTAAATAGGTAAAAAGAATCTAAAGATAATTTTAGCAAAATCTCTCAAGTAATATAAGGACTCTTTTTAAGCAGTGATTCCAGAGTGGTCTATACAGACCCCAAGGGTCTATGACGACCTGCAAGGGGTTCACGTCAGCAAAAAAATAATTTGGGGGTCCACTGAGGTGCAAAGGAGAGTCTATGAAGAACATAAAACAAGAACGGGACTTTAGTTTTAAAAGAAAATTTAATCAAGTGGAAACCAAATTTTACCCGTTTAACAGATTTATTTACTAAATTTAATGAGGTTAGTTTGTACTTACAAGGGGACAGCATAAATTTTATTAAAACAAGAACTATTTAAGCATTTCTCTCCAGATCAGCTAAAGAAGGATAATACTAGAGATCCCGAATTTTATCAATTGGACACAGACAATCTGTCAGGACGTATTAACCTACGTTCAACAGTTAAATGTCTTTAATTCAGATTTTGAAACCAGGTGTGAGAATGCTTTAACTATGGTAATACCACAATTGGCAATGGATTCATATGGTCACATTGAAGAAAAAATGTCACATTACAATAGGAACTGATCGTAATGACCTCTAACGAAGATCTTAATGTTTAGAAACAGATGTCAGGAATTTTGGCTTTAAAAAGTGAAACCTGTTATTAGTCCCGAACTATAGAATATCGTGAGGAAATTTTAAATTGCTTTTCCTAGTGTGAAGGAGTTTCAGTGCGGTTGCCTATCTCCAAAACTAAAAAAAACAACAAAAAAAAACTGGACACTACTAACAGGGAGATTTAATAATAAATCTGACAAAATTGATACCAAATGTTGAAAATTTGCTATTGTAACACCAGATCCTCCCATTAAAATCATTTGTTTATTGTTTAGTTATCTTATTTAACAGTTTTATTTATTAATTAACTTTTAATTTAATTAATTCACAGTGATTTTTGAATTTTAAACACTATACTTCATTACAGTTAGAAATTTAATTCTTTTAAAGTAGAGGTAGTAATACCAGCTGTCAAAAAGACAGTTAAGTTGATAAATTTACAAAAACTTAATATTAATTAAGCAGGGGTCTATCCAAACTGAAAAACATGGCGAGGGGTCTATGAGACAAAAAAAGCTTGGGAACCTATGTTTTGAAGAGTCCAGCAAAAAAAAAACAAATGATTTATAACATATATAGTGAAAATCACTTAACACGAAATTGAAGAGACTGAAATATCTTTTTGTGTTAAAAGAATTTCGTGTTATATAAGAGATATTGCAAAAAAAAAAACATATCAACAAAATTAAGTTTATTAGAGCTTATTCTATCTACATAGAATGTATATGCATGTATTTCATAAAAATCAGTGAAACAAAAACATTCACAAGAACTAAATTAAATTAATACAAAATTTTAAAGTTTTTTGAAAAACAAAACATTTATTAAGTTTTGAGAAAATAATCTAATATTTTTCTTTGCGTTGGCTTTTTTATCATCAAACTGTCAACAAATTGTTCAATGTCGTTCATTTTACAAGCTTTTATTTTTAACTTACAATGTATGTATGTATGTATGTATGTATGTAATTTGTTCGGGTGGAATCTTGCAACTCAATTTTCAAGCTGATATCTTCACTTCATTGAGCTGAAATTTTGTATACACGTTCAGTTTGGATGACAATGCATGTTTTGACAATTTATATTCCGATATTACAATTAATTAAAAAGATATTAATTAAAACATTTAATTAGTTTTGGGCGCCAACTTTGTATATCTGCATTGTTGTAATAATGTTATTTTTACAACAATGACAAAAGTTGGCGTCGAAAATCGGTTTTCAGCCAAACTAAAATTTCATAACGTTGCGCTATTCACTGTATTTATTAACTTTGTCTAAAAAATAATTACATTTCTACAACGTAAAAATAATCTAATTTCTGCAACGTATGCAATTTTTTTACAAATTTCTATCTATTTTCTTGGATTTAAATTCAAAACAAAAAAAGTCGAGCTATTTTTCAAGTAGATTGGTACATTGTATACCTTTCTCAACGCTGCCAAGTTAAACTGAGATGGAGTATTGTAGAAATTCTTTAAAAAAAATTTATCTAACTTTAATCTATGAAACTCAGACAAAAAATAATTACAGAATTGGAAGGATCATTTTTTTTATATATCTTACCCATCAAAAAGGAATCCGCTAGGAAAACAATAAGAGAAAAATATTATCCAGAAATGCAATGTATTTTCAATTAAAAAATAATTTTATATTAAAATAAATGAATTTTTTAAAGAAATTTTCTAATTTTAAGCCTACAAGTAATTTAAATATACCTCATTTTTTATCACCAGTAATCTAAACACACACTACGACATGTGTCCTTAAATTTAATTACAAATAGTATCTGTTAATTTTATTTGGAAAATTACGGCAATTTTGTTTCTCTAGATGAGTTAGGTACATTGTAAAACCAGCTCATGGTTATTGATATCCATAAAATGTGCCAAAAGAGAATAATTTGCAAATAAGGAGATTCTAAAAATAAGGAGAGAAAAAAAATCGAATCTGAGAAGAAAAATTTCGTTAAATAGGAAATGCACTTCGCTATTTGGAGTTATTTTACGAAGAAAAGAGTAATATGTGCTTGGGTCCAGGAAAAAGTTCTTAAAATAGAGAAATTCCCAAAATAGAGGTTCGTTACATGGAGGTTTGACTGTATAAAAATAATACGATGGTTAATTATTTTTTCAAAATCAAGTTTCTAAAGATGACCTGAGCAATTAAAAAAATAGATTCTTACGTAGAAGATATCCAATGTCCAGCAAAATATTATCATTAGTTGAGAAAACTTTCATTTTTAATTACAACATGCGTTTTGAATTTTAAGCATTTTATTGATTAATACAAATATTTAAATGCTTTTTTGAATTTTTTTAATAAATAACTAGATTTTTCTTCTAATATGTTAGAGAAATATATCCCTTACCTTCAAAATATTTCAAATAAATAATATATTCTTTAAGATTTTTCAAAAAATAATCACAATTTTAATTAAACATTTAATAACTTCGTCATTTATTAAGATAATTTCACGAAACCTTTTTTTCGTGTGTAGAACAATATTACCCAAGATCTGCACGAAGATTGACAAAAATACGGATTTAAAAAAATTGTGTTTTTCGTCTAATACCCTTTTTGCGAGAATTGATTCAGCTAAATCAGGGATGGTGAACCAGCGTTGAATGAGTTGAACAGGCTGAGAAACCTGTCCAGCGATAACTAAAAAGTAAAAAATAAATTAAAAGTAAAAAAAACTTTTTTAAGCACAAGCTTTTATTTAAATGCTCTAAAAAGAATAAAATAAACTTTTCCTTCAAAACTTATTTTACTGTCAACTTATAACGTCATTATACAATTTATATGATATAAAAGCTTGTCGCGAGATTTACCTGTGTAGATAAACAAGTAAAATAAATAACTTGACCTCAATGATTTTAATTTTTAAAAATTTAAACTAAGTGAATACGAGTACTTAAATCTCGCGACAAGCTTTTATATCATATAAATTGTATAATGACGTTATAAGTTGACAGTAAAATAAGTTTTGAAGGAAAAGTTTATTTTATTCTTTTTAGAGCATTTAAATAAAAGCTTGTGCTTAAAAAAGTTTTTTTTACTTTTAATTTATTGTTATTCATTTCACCATTGGGATGCGTGTGTGTGTCTTAAAACTGCGCACACTTTGTATTGTGTTAAGATAAAAGCACTGCAAATTTCTAATTCTTTAGTGAAGTAACAAATATGAAATAAAAAAAATGTTTGTAAAAAGTCACGCAATTAAAATATGATACTATTTGGTATTTTCAAATCAAGCCATATATTCAAGGGAAATCTACAACTTTTCATAATACTTTTTATCTAATGTCTTAAATGTAATCATTTGCATTTATTTTTCAATTATCTTTTATTAACTAGGAAACTGCATATCATAAAAAGCTGCATTTTGAGGAATAATTCTATATGTTTAATTAGAACATTAATTTTTATTTTATATTAAAATATTTTTTGTATATTTTATTGTTTTTTAAAGAGCCGCAGCTGAGTTGTGATTCGAATTTTGATTTTAGCGAAGGTCTGTCATGTGAAATTCTGCAAGTGCTAATTATACCGTGAAACGGGTGGTATTGTGTACAAGTTAGAATAATACCAGTTAGTGAACCAGTTTATGTGCCACAGTGGTATTCAAGCTTTTTAAACTCACGTAATCCTCAGAACTGTAAGGTATTTTCAGGGAGCTCCATTCCACTCACACACAAATACTATAAAGAATGCAATTAAAAAAAAATAATATTTAGATCAAATGTTTAGGTACTTCGTGTAAAGACAATTTTTTAAAAAAAAGTATCGTATTTTTCATCAAAAATTTTATTGTAATTTTTTAATATAATTTATTCTCACAAATAATATTAATTTGTGATCTAAGTGACACTTACTCATGCGTTGTATTCAGTAACTAGAATATGTGTGCTTGCATTTTTTAATACAAACTGTTAAAGTCTAGATCAATTGAAATCATTTGCAATCACATTTCATATTCTAGGTGTTTCAATTTTTTTATATATATATTTTTCTTTTTGCCCGCAGATACATTAAGAAATGTTTTTCCATTTAAATACATAGTTCTGAAGGGCATTAAAATGTTTACACTGCGAAACAAATCCCGTGTATTTTTCATGAATTTGCAACTTAAAATTTAGGAGCTGTTCTTGCGTAAACTTAGATTTTAATGTTGAATCTGATGATCTATCGAAAAAAGTTGCTTCTTCTCTTTCATTATAGGTATTATCTCCGCAAACGAAAAAAGGTTAGTTTACTTTTTTAGTTTTTAGAAAACTATTTAGCTTTGCAAAACATTGTACTAACGAGTATAAAATTATTCAATTGAACTCCGGAATAGTAAACAATAGAATATAATGTTAAGAAATTCCACAATTAATTATGTTAATCACTATTTATATTTCATTCCAGATAAGGACTTTGAAGATTTGGCTTTCTTCTTAAATCCTAAAAATGTTTTTACTTTTTAAAAGGACAGGAATACAGAATTGCATATGTTATGCTATATTTAATACCATATATGATGTTCTGCAATAAAAAAAATTACCAATCAAATGAATTTTTAAGAAAATAATATTCTTATTTTAAGTTCTTAAATTAACCAAATGCTATTAATCATATTTTTATTGGCTCTGGTCTATAACCAAATCTAAATCTAATGCTAGGATTTTTTGAAGATTGGCTACGATCTCTGAAAAAATCTAAATCGTATTGATTAAAACGTATTTTTGTTTTATAAAGAGAAAGGTGTGATTCCTTAAACATTCTTTTTTCACATTCAAAATTTCACTGTTAGTATAATTTTCAGCATTTAGTGGTATTAAAATATTTTAAAAATCAAATTATGAGTTTTTGATACTTGTATAATATTTTTAAATATGCAATAACTTTTTTTAGAAAATTGTGGGTTATTGAACACATAAATTTAAATATCTTTACATAGCTAGTATGCAAATTTTATTTTATCAAATCTAAGCAAAAATACCCAGAACTCTCAAAAGCGAATCCTTCAACACTCTCTTTGGTGGGGGGGGGGAGAAAAAAAGCGGAAATGGGATGCTTTTTTTTATTTTATTATGTGCCAGCTGCAAAGATCGTTGTTTGTCGTAAGGAGAATGCATACAGTGAACGGATCGACCGGTCAGCTAAAGATCCTTATCAGAGAAAGAAAAGGGGTCCTATTAAAAATTTCACAACAAGCAGCTTTTTGCTTGAACAATAGAAAAGGGTCGTCTTATCCAAGGGGTCAAATTCTGCATAATACAATACAGTACCCGTTTGAGATGTTGGGTCGTTTCTTCCGCCAAAGGGGAAGGACAGTGTACATAGAAGCAGCTAATTGCTTAACCCCTCCCCAACGGCTTTTCATCGTATTTTTGGCATTGACAACAATAAATCCTTATCTGAGAGAATGTAGCTGGATTTATAGTAGTTTCTAAAAAGCCTTACTTGGAATGAGAGGCAGGCAAAAATGAGAAAAATCTAAAACAATAGGGTGTAGAAAAACCAATGGTCAAAAAATGTGTCTAAAATATATTGCCGCCAGTGATCTTCCCAACTCCTTAAAAATGAAGACATGGCAGTTTTAAAGAGAGGTCATCGATTGTGTGAGGACAGAAATACAAGCAAAACTGTCCTTTTTTTTTTTTTTTTTTTTACTCGTGCAGAAGGGGATGTTTACCATACTAGGAACTACTTTCTTCCTTTGTAATAACTATCAAAATTCAAAAACCAGAATATTGAATAAACTTAAAGCAAAATAAAAAGAGATTAAAAGCACGAAGGATTTTCACTTTGAATTCAAGAAGAATTTAAGAATAATCTCAAACAATTAAATTTTTCTTTCGTGTGAAAATCATTAACTTTTCCTTTCAATCCCACTTAAACATATGAATATTGCTGTTGCATTTTTTTTTTCAATAACAACAATAATATTTTCTACCCATTTTGATGCACACCTCAATAAAGTTATTTTCAAATAAATAAAAATTTCTAATTAAATTTATATTTTATTTAGATCAAAAACATTGTAAATTAAAAAAAAATTATTTGTAACAAAATCTAATGTATACATACAGTAGCGCACACAAACATTTGGTTGCCTCCTATGTGCGCACACTATGTAAAACAGATTTTGTGCTCAAAATTTCATAAAAAGCTAGCCATTTAATTTGTTAAGAAAAAAAACTTAAAATTTGTGAAGTTATTTTAAAATGCTACTCCTCCTACAAAAGTTTACATACACGCATGAAATTTGATTTACGAGAAGGTCAAACTATGCATAACAAATGTTGGTATGGGTTTTGAAATAACATTATTGGTATTCGTACAATACTTCTTTGTATGAATGCTTATTGAAAATTCCTTAAAAAATGTATAAATTCTGAGCTGAGATCAATTATTTTGGAAAAAATAAGTATTGCTTTGATTTAAAAATGCATAGCAACTTTTGTTACATGTACTATTAGCAATAGGTAAAAAAAAAAGCATTATGCACAATAGAAAAAAAGTCTTAGCATTTTAAATAAAGGCAAACTAGTTATTTTATCTTTCCGAGATAAGGTAAATTTTATAGTTTTGATTTTCATAGGGATGTGAATAAAAACGAACGCAACAGTTATCCTAATTCTGTGTTTTTTAAGTTTAGAGCTTTCAAATTGTGTCAGGTTATAGAAAAGTAAAAAAAAAAATAATTTAAGCTAAAAAATTAAATTTGATTTTTTGACCGATTTTTGCCAATCGTACTGTGTCCTCTTAACAAAATAAATGGATTTGTGTTTGATCTATGTAGAAAAACAAACTATTGAATTGATTTTATTGCAATTGAATTAAAATATTCTTTACTATCTGGATTGAAATTAAAGTTTTGTCTGAAATTATAAAGTCAAGATGTCCATCTTCATTAATTAATAAACTTTCTTTTTATTATGATCTTTATTTGAAAATATTGAACTAGTGAAATTCAATAACATTTGTATTCAATTTTCTTGTTGATAATAAGTGTTCCCAAGTGATAGAAAAAAATTTTCCTTCCTTCTTTTTCCAAGCTTTGACAGCAAGTTTTCATCATTCTGAAGCACAATTATTCTTCCATAAAAAATTCAATAATGAAGTAAATTTGACAATATCAATTAACTTGGCAATTGCTCGATAATTATTGCCAAATTTGAATTTTTATGCAGCTTTTGCAGCCAGCAATACTCTTTAAAAATGAATTATTTTACATAGAATATAACTAAAAAAAATGAAATAAACAATTTTAAATGTATTTAAATAATAAAAATTACAATGCCATTAATTTTAAAAATAAAATTTGAGAAAAAATATAGCACACGAACGTATATTTTTTGCGGCAGTTTTTGAAAAGAAAAAAAAAATTGAATATAGAATTTTTTAGAAATATTCCCAAATCTTATATTAGAAAGATAGCTGCATTTTTAAGAATAACATTAAAGCTACTTTTGTATTTGTATAAATAAATTTTGAAAAACCGAATGCAAGGATTATAACATTTAATTTTGACTTTTATCTCTTTGATGTGAATGTGGTGTGGCAGTTAGGGAAGGATGTACCATCTTCCGCCATCCTCTTCCTCTTAAAAATGTGCAGATATAGCATTTCCAATAATCAAATATCAAACAACAAATTTTAAACTAAAACAAATGCAAAATTTTTTAATAACATTATTTAAGAAAGTAATAGAGAGAGAGAGTTATATTTACATCGCACTATAAAGCCGCACGAGCGCTATTGGTGAAGGTTCTCATAATTTTGAACCATGGTCATGTAATGAGGACGACTCCTCAGCTTTCACCCGCTTCTCCTAACTTCCACACCACACCAACGGGAGGATATTTGACCCCTCGACATATTTAACGTGCATCGGCCTCCTTTGCACGGCGGGTTTCAGCGGTACCAGGCTCAAACTCATGATATGCCAGCTACGAGCTTGTGACCTTGACCACTACGCTACCAGGGCCTAGTGGTCAAGCTGCTCAGAAAAACTAGCAGTACATACATAATTCGATTCAAGGGAATTATAGAAAAATAACAATTGAGAGAAACTGAAAAGCTTTATTAATATTTTATCTAAAAAGTTTCAAAATAAAAAAATTTAAAAAAACGAAGAAAAATTTGTTAATTATTTTTTATTGAAATAAATTTTGCAGTCAAAATAAGCTTTTCATTTTTTAAAATTTTACTAGCATGTCTGGGTAAATCAAATATTAATTTTTAACATTAAAATAAAGAGTAGTGAAAAATAGTTTTTTGAAGATATTAGAAATAATAACATATAAATATATATACTATAGCATTTATAAAAAAAAGTTTAATCGTAAAAATATTAAAAATAACAGTGTATGAAAAAACACAGTAACTAGAAAAAAGTTTTATTGAAAAAAATAAAATGTAAATATATATATATTTATATGTATAAATGGATTTATATAGAAAGTAAACATAGTATGTAATAATAAATAAAGATAAGAGAGAAAAAATTTTAAAACTTAAGTTTATTTATATATTTAAAACTATTTTAATATGTTTCAACAATTTTTATTTCATGTTTAAATATAACAAGATCTCCTTACTTTAAAAAAAATACCAATAGTTTCAAAAGAAAATTAGAAATTTTATTTAAAAAAAAAAAGAATTATATGTGTAAAGGAACTCTTTTTTGAGAAAATATCTTTTCAACTAAAATCAAAATATTGTTCAAAGAGTAGTTCAAAATTTCTAACCTGAAATAAGCCCAAAACAAATATTAAAAATTCATTTTTTTAATGTATTCTATTTAAAAGGTGTAATTGTATTTCGAACTCTTTTTTGTGGTGGAAGCCCACAATTTCTAATTCTTTTACTCTAACTTAGTGATGCAGTCAGACATAAGAAGAAACAACAGACGGGCAGCCACATTTGAATGATACTCGCGCTGCTTGGCGTTTTTGGCGTAATTTGATGCTTGAAAAAGCCCCTGTTTCTGAAGACATCCCGAAATTGTATACACACGATTCTTTTGGATGACAATGCAATACTTTAATAATTAATTGCCACTTATGATGTGATTCTGTCATATGTATATACATATTTATATTAATTGTAACTATTTAATAAAAAGTAACTAAAATAAATTTCTTTTGTTGATATAAGTAAGAATTGACAATTTTTTTTTATATTGCTTGTTTTCAGCTAACATTATTAATGCTATTTTCATAACGAAGTGTAATGTAACTGTGATACTTTCGTATTATCGCAACAATGACAATGTTCAAAATAACTCGCCAACTCTGATTTCGCATGTGTCGTATGCAAAGAATTGGCAACCCCGTACTTCGTTTCATATAATGTCGCCAATAAGTTGCGATTAATACGTAAAGTACCATTATTTTGGCACTTACGCGCATTATCGCCAACTCTATTAATAATTCACCTAGTTAGCACAACCACGATTAACCATGTGCTTCGTTTCATATGTCGCGATAATACGTATGTACCGTTCTTTTTTGACGATGGCGTGATTATTTTATTGATTCATATAATTATACACTTAATTTTAAGCAAGAATATATATATATATATATATATCATGATCTTGATATTCTAGTCAACAATTTAAGTTTAGAAATGCATAAAATTTACATAGAAATTTGTATTTATCTTGTCATATTTCGTGGTAATTTGAGAACGATCCGGTTTATTTATAACTGAAGGAAAAAATTCTAATTTATGGCCAATTTAAGTTTTAATTTGTAAACATATATTTTAAGAAATTTATCAAAATTATTACATTTTGATTTTGTATATTTGTAAAGAGAGAGGAAATTATGAATCAAAAGATTGTTTTTCTAATGGTTCATGTGAAGGGAATTCTTATGTAGTTTTGCCTGATGACGTTGATGCATTTTTTGAAGATAAAGAGGGTATAAATGACACTATCAGATATTATAATGAGCCCCTGTGAAGTAAAAGCTAGGTCACAATCCCCCCCCCCCGATGTTTGATATGATAGATTCGGACATTTCCCTCGATTTATGACGGACAAATTTACATCAAAATGTAGAAACAAATCTAGAGCTCATATTTTTTGTACCTTTACTTTGCCTTTTGTTTTGAAAAATTAATTATTATGAATCATTTCTTCCATTTTTAAAGACTTATTAAAATAAATGTAATTGGGGGAAAAAATTCGATTTTTTTTATTGTTGCAGATAAGACCCGAGGTGCACATAAGTATACATCTCAAGGGAACAAAAAATTTAATAATACTCTTAAAAATTAAATTTTTCCTAGCATTTGTACTTCTTACAATACATACCTACTAGAAATATACCCCCCTCCCAATTTCCCCCTCATTTAAAATATGTTAGGTCTGAAGAAAGAGAGAGAGCATCGCGTCTTCCCAGCGATTTTACCCTATATTTATGCATTGAAATGTCATAAGTAATGGGACCCCTATTTTCCTTCTGTCTTGCAAGGCCACTCGACATGGCATTGGCTCAACAAATCCCTTAAAGAAATATTCAGCCATGTTGACTTCTGTAGCAGTTCAAAACTGCGAAAATGTTGCCTGCTCAGGGGTTTGTGTAATAAACGATCATCCGATAATGTCCCATATATGCTTGATGAGATTATGTCCTGGAATCTAGGTCACTTAATTGTCCAGAATATTTCTGAAACCAGTCGTGAATGATTTCAGCTTGGTGACAATGCATCTAGTTATCCTGGAAAATTTTCTTTTTATTTGGATAGATGAATGGCAGAAAATGATGTTCAAGTAGCTTAACATAAAACATTTTCAGTCAATTATTGGTTCAGTTTGACTAGAAGACTCAGATCACATAATAATGAAACCATTACCGTTTTGTACGGTTGTTGACAACTTGGGGTTCATGGCGAAACACAAACCCTACCATCACCTCTTACCAACTAGAATCATGACTCATCTGATCATGCACCATTTTTTCAATAATTCAAGGTTGAGCAGATATGTTCAAGAGTCAAGCAAAAGTTGCAGCCAATGAAGCATTGTTAGTAAAGGCACTCGTAACAAATAGCTTGTTACTGTTCTAATATGCAACATTTAAGGGATTATTTCACTTACATTATATAGAGACCACACCCAGAATTATCAACCATACTGCTTTCCTTTGTTGCTTACTACTTTCTCCTCCCATCCATCCCCATACAAGAAACAGAAACTGCGCTCTCTAAAGGGAGATGCATGCACATGCAAGTTTGTATCGTTATTTAATTGGATGTAACCACATTGATTGGAAAACATTTATACTGCTTAGAATTCAAATTCTTACATAAATATACTATAATTACCAGTTGCATCAAAAACTTCTGCAAAATAGCACAAACTTTCATAAACACAAATCAAGAGTATGAATATTTCAACAAATATAAAAAATGCTTGTAATAATAAATGCATATCTTGTAAATGGATATGAAATATATTCTATAACAGATGACACAAAAGAAAATATTTGAAAAAGCATTATTTAATATTCTTATTCTTGATAACTTACAAATATAAAAAAGTCACTTAACAATTTTACTGAAAATATTCAGAAATGTTTTATTAACATTTTATACAAAGTATATACAAACATCACATATATTTACAAACAGCATTTGTGCAATATATAGAAATTAAAAATATATTCTCACACCAAAAATAATTACTTAATATTGCAAAAGAAAAATCCTTTTTTCTTAAAAAAGGAGAGAAATTAAAGGATTCTATTTAAAAATTATAACATACAGCAAAATGACTAAAAGGCAAAATTAGTCAACAAAGAATGAGAGAATCTTGATCAGTGGTGTCATGAACACCCCGCACTGCAGGAGGGGTCAGGAATTCTAGGGGGCACAAGCCATAACTGACGCCAAGTATGTATTTGGGGTTGGGATCAAAAACCAGATTTTGCAGCAGACCCTTAATGTTCTCCATTATGCCACTGATCTTGATTCTCATTGAAGCAAGACAAAAATGATTTCATTGTTAATGAATTAGAAACTTAAGTATGATGCTAAAGGATTGTTTAATTCAATAAAATGGTTAACTACTTCTCAAACTTGTTTTTATAACAAATGCCTCTTTAAAAAAAAACTAATTTCTTCTTACAAAATAAGAAAAGAAAAATGGTTACTTTTCAAATACACACACACAAAATATAAAATTGTTACATCATTAAAATGTGAGTAATCAAACACAGTTAAGACAGAAATGAACAATAGCATATGAAGTTCTAGACATATGAATTCCCCACAATTCTTGAAAATTCTAAACCTAAAATTTTTTAAACAATTATCATTAATATATTATAAAATATTAAAAAATATTTTGAATTTTAAAGAGCCAGGCATTAATTTATAATTTGGTGATCTAAAAAAGGAAAGTACTATTAGCAGCTTTATGCTTGAATGAATAATAACGGAAAAAGAAATATTTTTAATTGTATGAAAATATAGAAAAATAAGGATTAGAGAACTGAACAAAATATTGAATATTACATAAATTATTTGCTCAAAAGTAATCTAGAAAGTAACTCTAATGGTATTTCAGGAATAAAATTTGAAACACAATTTGGACCTATTTATTTAACTGAAAGAAATAAAAAAAAGATTCACACACACAGTAATGAGAAAATTGTCTTTTAGAAGTTTCAACTAATTTTAATCAATATAATATAGTTTTATTTAAGACATTGAAAGTGATATCAATTTTATACAACAATAATATATATCAAACAAATTATTAAAAGTATCCAATTCTTTTTTTTAAAAAAAATTTATTTTTACAGAAAAAAATTGGAAGTAATAATTAAGAAAACAATCAACAACAAGAAAAATATTAAAAACAGATACTGATAGTACAAGATGTCAAGCAAATTATTTTTTCAATGTATTTCAAAATTACACAGGTATTACTAGTATTTACTACTTCCCATTAAAAATTAGATTGCAATCACAATCAGTGGAATTTTAACTGTGTAAAGTTAAAGCATTGGTATTTCTTAAGGGAAGACGAGCACAAGTTTCACCATTGATTATTCTTTTTTATCAACTACTATTGAAAAATAATAAAAATAAATTTAAGCTTTTACAAAATACATATAATTAATTAAAAAGGTCACTTGAGAAAAGATTAATATAAAAGTTTTCCAAAAGAACTATGAGTTTTTAATTCTGAAATGAAAGCACTGACTAGAGATTAAAAAGTAAAATATTTAGTCAATTAATAAAATGTTATTGCAAACCTATGTTTATATGTATAAAAAATTACTTTAGAGTTGGCGATACAACAAAAATAATTTTTTCTCTAAGGAGAAAAAAATCAATATTTATATGGATCTGTTTCAGAATTGCTTTAATTGCAAAGAAGTTAATTCTTCCTTTTTCTACAAAATTACTTTTAAATATTTGGATTAGTTGTTCAATGCTCATAAAATATTAAAAACAAAAATTTGTCATAAAATTTACATCTTGTATATCATTTGCAAAACTTCAAACTCATTCAATGAGGTATTATTTATAATGACTAGTATATTTCTTAAGAAGCCTGATCATGAAGATATAAAAAGAAAGGAGATTGAATAAGAAACCATAAGTATAAAATCACACATTTCTTTAGAGTTAATATACATCTTTCATAAATGTAATAAAGTTGTATATGAAATGCAGTACCATTTCCATCACCAGATTAACAACATTAAAAAAAATTTAAAATACATTTTTGCTCAAAATAATTGACATTGTTTAGATGAAATACTAAATGACAACATATTTAACTTTCAAATTTAAAAACCGTATAAGTTTTTAATTTCCAATTAAAAAAATGAATAAGATAATGCATTTTTTTCTATATCTCAAAGTTTGAGAACACATTGATGTTAGTTCAAAAAAGGCTTATAAAGAGTACAGAAAATTATTCAATTCCAAGTATATCTGTTAAAAAGTTTTTATTGGAGATTTTTACAGTACCTTAAGATATTTTTATATGAATGAATACAGAAGTTATGAAAACTCATTGGAAGACTAAAATAAATAAGTCGAAATTTAATTTCCAATAGGAAGATTGGAACCATTAGACATTATTTATACAATAAATTAATAACAAAACTTCATTCATCTACATATTAAATCCTGTATATTCTTTTACATATTAACAGTAGATATGCATGCAGCTGAATACATTCGGCAGTAAAAGCTACACATTTATGTTCGAAATATTACAACATATTCTATGCAGTCAAAAAACTTTCTGGTAGAAAGCCACTGTCACCAATCATATAAGCACTAACACGTCCAGATGGAAGAATGATAATCCAAGAGATGCTGCAGTGATGTAATGATAACCTCAACCAAGCTTCAGGAGGGAATTGAAGTAATCTGACAATAAAAATATATTAATATATATAGCTGTAAGTGTGTGGTGAAAAGGCATTGGAGTGGAATAGACTATTAACCCTTGCCAGTTGGGATAATTTTCAACGAGTGTTTTGGAACTATTGAATAGTTAGTGCAGATAATTATCAAAGACAATTTAAATTTGTTGTATAGTAAAGTTAAAGATTAAAAGAACATAATTTTTTTAAAAATTATAACATAATTTTTTATTAATTATTATAAAAAGCAAAGAAAGCATTTAAAAGGTAGGATTTTAAATACGCACTATAAAAAAAGTCACTTTATTCATAACAAATTCTTTTTAAAATAAAAAAAAAAATCAAATCAAAAATATTTTTGTAATTATTTGAATATGTAGATAAATATCAATACAATTTTTTCATACAGAAATTACAAACTAAGAAATAAGACTGACACATAAAAAGACCCTTTCTAAATAATAAATATATCAATTTGAAAGCTTTTTTAGCATACATCTTGGAGAATTTTACAAACAATTTTCTACAAAACATGAAATTCTATTTAAGGAAAATTATTATATAAAATATAAGTTAATTTTTTTAGAATGAGCAAAAAAGATACACAAAGCAAACAAGTTTCAACAATTTTTTAAATAATAAAATTTTAGAGAAACATGTAAATTTAATCTGGCACAGAATCATAAATTAAATAAGACTGATTTAAAAAAAAATATGCTATTTAAAATGTTTTTATACCTTCTTTTGTGCTAAAAATTCTAATGCAGTTTTCAATTTAAAGACAAATAAGATACAGCAGTACCCTGAAGTTATGCAGAAAGATACAACCGAGAAAAATTATATATATCGAATACACCTAAAGGTTTGTAGTAAAATTTTAGGACTTTTTAAATTTAATATAGATAAAAAAAATTCCAGATTTAACTGCTCCAAGTTATAGTGATAGGGAAAATTTCTTCATTCAAGGGGAAGGACTGATTTTTCTTTCAGATCCAATCAATAAAGTAACTAACACAGTCTACACCCCTTGTACATGAAATTGTTATTTTCTATATTTAATAAGGGAATCTTATTCAATTACAAAAACAGTAGTTAATAGAAAATATCTCTAAGTAAATTTCCTTTAGACAGAGCACTGAGAAATTTGGAAATTAACTATGTTAAACATACATTAATAATGTGGCATTATTGTATCTCTTTTTATAAAAAATAACTGTTCATTGTTCTAACAACTTATTCTTACAAAGTTAAAAAAGAGAAAGAATCTTTATATGAATCTAAATTTTAAAGATTGTATAGCAATTTATTTTTTTGTACAGCCATAGTAAATATTTTCAAAAACAACAGAATGAGCAATATTTTAGAAATCTGAGTATTGATATAGTCAAACATTTATAACTAAAAAAACTATGGAGTTTTAAATGCATGTATTTAAAAAAAAGTAAATTAAATCTATTTCAAAAGAATTGTGTTTAGGGGTTAAATATTTTAATATAAAATTTTGTAATACACACAACACATTTATTTAATTAGTTATTGTTATGTCCACTAAGTATGGTTTGGTTCCTGTGAAAAGCCACCAGATGGCATGCTCTTCTCTCTTGGCACAGAGTCAAGTCTTAGTTATTCCAAAATAGTTTAGTTACGGTCCCTTGATTGATAATTTTTATTTTTTTAATTTAGTAGTTTTTAAGATAAATTTTTCAGTTATATTGAATGTGTGTATATATAAAATTTACTGTAATTTTGAAGCAACAAGCATTTTACAACCAGGGAAAGAAAAATTATTAAAGCTCTCGCATTTGCAATTTGTAGAGCAAAATTAAAGTCAGTTGAGGAGGTTTCTAAAGGAAAAGAAAAACACAAAAACACCTCAAATCCACAATTTTCCAACACACTTTTATTTTGTTGATTGCAGTTATAGATTAAAGATTAAATTTATATATATTTTATATACAAACTGAAATTGAATGGGAAGAACCCCATATTATTTGTACAATTTTCCTTCAACCTTTCAAAGAATAAAGAGGAAAAAGTGGAAAGTATATACATACCTGCAAATGAAATAACGGATAACATTTGCATGGCATACAATTATCTCATGGCTGTCAGAAGTTTGATTTTCATTTGCACGATGGAAATGTTTTTTGAATGCATCGTCAATTCTTGATCCATCTTTATAAAATACCTGAAGGAAAAAAAAAAAGATACTCAAGCAACATTGAAACTATGTTAGAAATCATTCAGGTTCCAAAGATGCCAAATTATGATGAGTTGAGTTCAGTGCTTCATGACAACTATGCATATAGTTTCATTTTAGAAAACAGTATCAACATTTTTAGTTTTAAGGCCTTTTTTCCCCTTCTGCCTTCTTTTATTAAGAATAATTTGAATATTCAAGGATGCACAGTTTGAAACGGACCTATACAGCAGGAAAGTGTAACCCAACTGCTGGTTTGCTAACAAAAAGGAAGAACTAGAAAAAGCATGAATTGTCTCCTTCCTTTTTTCCCCCCATACATAGAAATCATATATAATATGTAGAAAGAAAATGGAAGGGGTGGCAAAATGACATAAAAAGAACACAGACAAGGCCAAAAACCATACTGCTTTTTATATGACAGTTTATTTTTAAGTTTTTGAAACAAATGTTTTTGCGTATTACCTTCTAAGATTCAGATAATAATTTTTTAAGCAATTTGGAGGGAAATGAAGAGACATAAATTTTAAGAAAAATTTTGTTAGCAAAATAATAACTATGATTACAGTCTTTGGTTATTAAAATAAATGATACAGAAATGTTATCAAAAAAACAAACTTCAATTTACAAAACAAATTTTCGCAATTTTTTTGATTCCATTGGTTTTCTAAAAATGCTTTAGAATGGGTTTTTGTAAACAGATCTTATCATTTTGAACCACTATTAAAGAGTGCAAACAATACATTAATAAAAAACCAGAACTCTTATAATTTTCATATTATACTAAATAAGGACTTAGAAATTCAATTAAATTTGACATCCAGAAGATTGATTATTCTTTAATATTTTAATACACAAGTTTAAATCTTTTAATCAATAATATGGTAAATTACATAAATATTGAAATAATATATTTTAGACTAAAATATTCTTCTACCTCATCTGGAACAATCCAACTTTGAGCAGGAGGATCAGGTGGAATTGGAAAACCTTCTCTCAATAAATCACAATCTTCAACAGGCAAGTCAGGGAAATGTTTCAGAATTATATCAGAAGTTTCCTGTGCACGAGTCATAGTAGATCTAACAAGCTTAGTGTAGTTGCGATTTAAATCTTTCAATCGTTGTCCAACCAAATTAGCTTGTTCTCTACCTAAAAATATTATTCATTAAAATCATTACAAAATACTGAATTTTGGCTGAACAGGGTCACATTTCAAAATTTTAAGTCATAGAAATAATTAATTAAAAAAAAGTATTTAAGAGTTGAGAAATATATTATACTAGCTTTTACCCGCGGCTCCGCTCACGTTTATGTCTTTAAATAACTGTCAAAGTCGTAATCATTAGCATTAAAAAGTAAGTAATATAATATGGTAATTTTTTTATTGCTTGACTGGAACCAATAAAATTTAAAATTCTAAAGTTGAGCTTAGTTTAAAAAAACTGAAAATGTAATTTATTATAATAATTAACAACAAAAATTCAATAACTTAAGGTATTAGTATTTTTAAA
This sequence comes from Trichonephila clavata, assembly GCA_019973975.1. Lineage (NCBI taxonomy): Eukaryota > Metazoa > Arthropoda > Arachnida > Araneae > Nephilidae > Trichonephila > Trichonephila clavata. The sequence goes on along the minus strand of BMAO01020820.1, from coordinate 704 downwards.
AATCGAAAGTATCTACGTTTAATATATAATTTCTCTTTAAAAGAGCTCAAAACAGAACTGTATAACATATTATATGTCTTTCCGTCAGTTGCAAATATGTGAAGATTTGGGCATTGGACACACCGATCAGGCTAAATATAGTTGGCCATGGGAAAAACATATGAAATATTAGCCTGAAACCTGAATTATAAAACCTGAAATATTAGCTTTTGTGACGTTTCCCCATCGCTAAATGATTATGCATGGGGTGGTTTTGCAATAATAATGTCACATCTCGTTTAGGTTTATTAGAAAACCTTTATTTTTAGGGTTCACACAGCTGAGAAGACATCACAGGAAAGTACACAAAATACACTTAACACTTAATTGACAGACGAGCACAAATGAAAAAGAGGAAGAACTACTATATGTTGTATTGGCTACGAACTACATAGTACTAACTAATAAAGTTATAAAGTTCACGCGGCGCCGCAGGTGGCGCTAGCAGTTCAGTCAAAGTTATGGGAACTGTTACAGTCTCCCCCTCTGGCCCTGACGCCGCCTCGGCGAAGGTCCAGGAATTGTCTTAGTGCAGAATAGTTAGTTAGGAATAGTTAGTGCAGATAATTATCAAAGACAATTTAAATTTGTTGTATAGTAAAGTTAAAGATTAAAAGAACATAATTTTTTTTAAAAATTATAACATAATTTTTTATTAATTATTA